>VUQG01005410.1:0-11622 GCA_015106755.1 Etia nguti | reverse complement strand
TGCAACAAGCTAATGACTTTGACTTTTTGACTTTGAACTGAATGAGACCAGGGCAAATAAATTTGGTCAATCATGAGATGGGATATATATACTGTATCTTATTATTTACTAATTAATACCAACAAGTAAGGAAAATGTTCCAGTGGAGCCTTATAATTGAAGAGCTATTCCCAGTGTCTTCCTCACAGTGAGAGAAGCGGCTCAGTCACAAAAGCTGTATTGGTTTGTCCCTGTTTAAAGAAAAAAAAAAAGTATAATATATGTGCCGTGAAATGATAAGAGACAGTTGGAAGCTGAATTTAGTGCGCAGCCTTTGAGTGAAGCTGTGAGAGCACTAACCCAGAGCTTTCCTCAGCCACTCTGGCTATGAGCTCAACATTTGGGTTAAACAACAATCTATAGCAATGATTTGCACAGTTTGTTTATGTAAAAAGTTTCTGCAAAAACCCAAAGTGACATAAACTATGTACAAACTGAGATACTCCTGTGGACTACGGATTCCCTGAAGTCACTTTTAAGTCACCAGAACAGTTTGATTCAGCGTCACTTTTTTGTAGAGACGGAGGGGAAGGGAGCAAGGGCTTGAAGAAAATGCATTATTCTAATTGGATTCGAGCTATCGGTTATCTTCCTGCTTCTTCAAATATTTGTTGCCCATTTGGACAAATATTTGTGGGTTTTGAAGAATCCTCTAGGCACTCTATCTGTGTGATTGAAAACACAATATTGTACGTTCTATTGTACAGGCTGTAGGTAAAATAATGTGTGTTGAGTCCAGACTCTGTGACGCACTAAGTAGATGCAACGTTAGAGGTTCCTTTGACGATGAATAAGATGTTTGATATTCTCTGAAGTTTTCTCACTTGTTCTGTTTCATTTCCCAGAACGAAACTGTCCACGGGAATTTCTTGTGTTTATTTAATGGATTGATTGATTTATTGTGCATGAGTGTATGATTGTGTTTTTGTTCCACATGTTTCGGCACAGATTTATGGTTGTCTTTTCACGTCTGTTGTTTAGAATTAAGTTTCAAAGAAAAAGTTTGGGTCTCCAAATCCTGGAAATTCTACTTTTCATTTTGTAAAAAAAAAAAATTCTACAAAGTTTTATTAGGTGTGTGACAGATCATTTTTCTCTCTCTCTGATGTAACAGATGGAAAGTTCTCTTAATGTCAACATACCTGTTTTCAGTGACACAGATTGAGGCCTATAAGAGGAGGAGACTTGGCTGATTTCCACATTGAAATTCTACCTTCTGTACAAGCACTGTGGGAGCAGCATTGAGGCAAAGATAATCTGGCAAATCATCAAGAATCTCAAGTGTCAACAAACCATTTTTTTCTTAGTTGAGCAGAGCTGAAGGCAGTGAAACACTAAAGACATTTCTGATTTCGCTTGTGATGTCGGAGGAGAAGCTGAAGTCCAGACTACACCAGAGGGTAAGTTGACTTGCTGTAATCCAGGTCACAATCAGGCAGAAAGAAAGCAGGTTTCATTGTTATTTTTATTGCTTGTTTTATTGAGGTGGGATTAGCAGCCAGACCTCAGATTCCAGAAGGGCCCAGAAGCTCTGAGCTCACATATAAGTGTCAGTTTTTTATATCTATATAAATAAATATCTATTTTTATATCTGTCAGAGTTTTAAGAAGTGCAAATCTACTGAGACGACATCGTAGTATCTGAATATCATGTGTGTCGAGGGACAGCAACGGGGAGAAAAACACATATAAAACTGGAACACTGCGTTGTGTGAGAAACGACCTAATGCAGGGCCCCATACAACAAAGCAAGTTTAACAACCCAGGGTTTGTTTTCCTTGTCACGCCTCACTGACTGTAGCTTATCCTCGTGTGTTACATGACTGGATTCCAACTCAATACACCAGCTGAGGGTTTGTCAGCCTGGCTATGAGTGCATTCAATACAGAGACACTGTTGGCAGCAGGTTCCCTGTTTCAGGGCCATATATTAAGTGGATTGATGGTCTGATGGTTACAAATTCACCTAAAAGCTCCTTAGTGTGATTCTAGAAGAAGACACAAATCCCTTCAGGTTGAGTTAGGAGGGTAAAATCTAGTTTAAAAAGTTTGCTAAATCAAACGTGGAGCTTCCTGTTGTGAATGAGGGAGCAGGCAGAAGTAGCTTCTGTATTGAAGCTCAGGGAACATTAAAGGTGTTTTAAAACTGCACCGAACAGGAAAAATATAAGAAATAAAGCTGATCTTAAAAATCTGTGTTTCTTGTTACTTTTTATCAGTTAAAGACAAAAACTTCAGGCTTGTTTTCAAAAATTCAGGTCTGCTTATTATCTTTGCACTAAGATCTTTAAGAACAGCGATGCTATTTTCCAAACATTTGATTAGTTGGAACCTGTGTAGGTGTAGCTTGGCCTTGCTGAGGCTGCACCAGCGACAACGCAAAAATCTATTTTTCCTTATGAAGCGAGTAGTTGTTTGGTCTTTAAGTGTTAGGAAATAGTGAAGAAGATCCATCCAACTTCTGAACAGCCCTCAGGTTTGGATTGGATTTCAGAGGTATTTGGGATTTGGGGGGGTTATGTGTGCTGAAATAAAGTAAATGGTAAATGCACTGGTTCTTATAGTATCTTGCCCAAGGATACTTAGTTGGCATGAGAACTGGAGACTGCAGCAGCCAAGGATTAGCAGATGACCTGCTCTCCATAGCACCCCATGCAGAAAATACTCACAGCTGAATTACTTTTGCGTTTTCTTTTTTCAGTTTTCTTTTGCTTGAAAAACATTCGCGTGAAAATAGTCACCCCATATGCTTTTTCAGAAATCACAGTGAGCAAGAACCACATGTCCAAAATTCCTTCATAAAAAATGCTTGTTTACCAGAGGTAATCCATAACCAATACCTAGTTGGTAATGTAGTACATTATGAAATATATTTTTTAAAAAGTAGACAGAATATGTTTAGTTATTCATCACTTTTCATGTGTTACATAAAGTGTGTCGGAATAAGATCTCAGATTGCCAGTAAAACAAAGTGCTCCGAAAATTCAGATCTGTGCACTACGTGAGGACAATATTTTCTTATCTAGCTAATCCCCACATCCGGCTTCACAGCACAGGCCTCTGCTTGATCAGCTCTGTTATTTATTTAACTCAGCCTGGAGCGGAGGAAATGCAACATTCCAGCAGTTCAGAAAATATTCCCCACCAAGGTGACCCATGGTGCATTTTTTATATTACTCTTGTTTATTTCTTCAAAACTAAAGTCTGTCAGAGCTGACCTTTTCTTTCCCACACAGAATGATGGACTCTGGAACACCTGCAAATGTTTCCTTAAGTGTTTTATGTGCACTGTGGAATCTATGTAGGAAATGCTTTAGAGTGGAACATTTCAAACAGTAGAGGATACGATTACTAGCTGGACAAACAGAGAATTTACAAAAAGTCTGAATGACAAAGGAAAAAAGGCAGGGCGTGCTTATTTGTTTAGCGCTTTTTATGTGTTACGTGAGCCGCGCTGGAGAAAGATCTCAGTTTGCTTGAGTAACCAAACCAGTACAACAAAGTACAGGCATGCAAAGTACTGGACTGTAGATAAGAATCAATAAAATGTGCTTCAAGTGTTACAGTGTAAGCATCTTTGTTTATAATACAAAATGATGATTATTAGTACCATAATAAAAATAATATAAGGACAATAAATAAGTGGCATTATAAGTCTTCTAAAGGTTTGGGGTTTTTCTTTTTAGAAGCGATTTAAAGGACGTTGTTGATTACAAAAGCTTTTATATTTAACCCTTAAACAACCAGAAGGACCAACCTGAGGATCTAAGACTGTTTGAGTAATAGTGGTGTAACAGAAGTGCTAGCAGTACCAGAGCAGGCGTGGAGGGATTGTATCCAGGGCCTGTAGCCATGATATTTCATCTCATTATTAAATTAAACCGATGTTAGAAGACTTCTCAAACACAAGCAGAAACTGTTGGCATAACTTCAAACAGTACTTTACACCCAAAAAATGTGTATATATATCTGATATAATAATCAGGGGGTCATATGATTTTTTGGTTTTTCTCTGTATGTATTATTGTAGGGTCTACCTTATAATATAAAGCACCTTGAGGCAACTGATGTTGAGATTGGTACGCTGTCAAAATCTGAGTGAATGAGAAGCTGTCCCTAGATGTTTCTGCCCAAATGCATCACTAAAGAAATCGGCACTCGAGTTCACTGTAAAACTGTTGACAAAGGAAACTGGCCTCTTAAGTGTTTAATCCTCTGCACCAGGTTAATGTGTTCTTGTGTGGCATGTTTGCATGACATCATCCAGGTAGGTAAAAAAATTCCTGAGTCTATTTTTGCAAGAGTGAGAAGAGTGAAGTTTTTATAAATAGTGTTACTATTTATAGGGACTCAGAGATGTGACTGAATACCAGATTTCTTCTTCTTCAAACAAATACCAGTTCAGTTTAAGCACACAGACTTACAAACTTTGTAAGTGGTAAAAGATCAGTTTAAAAATACATTAGAGGTCTTACTTTTTTTAAAAAATATTAATTGCTACAGAAAATAAATAAAAGCCAACTTTTTAAATTGAAATTGTTTATATGAATAGTTATTGGGACATTTTGCAAGTGTCCACATACTGAGGAGGCTTTGACCCAATGATATTTTTTATGTGATTAACATCATCAGTGCAGATCATATGATTGTAATGATGCGTTTCCACACTGTGGTATTCTTACTGATTTAAATCATCTGCCTGGCCCTCTGTCAGTGAGACACAGTTTTACTAAACGCACCCTTGTTCATTTCACTGATCTCGTTAAGGTTTTCTGGCCGTGCCAAAATGAGGCCCTGTGATGGATGCCACCTTGGAAGAATCACAGATCGGCACATACCAGAGACTGGAGCGACCAGCTGCTCCAGTTTCACAGAGCGCCTCATCAGTGCGGGCTTCAGCCATCACCACAAACCTGTAAAGTGAGACACATGTAACAAATTAATGTTATTGTAACAAGCTTATTGTCCCAAATGTGCTTCCTTAAAGGTGTTTTTACAGTTTTTCTTGATTGCTTAAACACTATAACCGATCTTTTGAACTCAAATTTCAAAACCATAATGCTATTTTTCAAAAAGTCTGAGGGAATGTCACTATGTGCACAGTCATCAGCCAATGAGGGGTACTCCACCGCCATGCCATTCTAGGACTCTATAACACTATGCTTCTCCTTGCTTTTCTTGACGGTCTAAGACAACATATGTTCCAGCTGGACTACAGGGAACCAGCACAGCCAGAGCAGCCTCACTACGTTGTTGTTTGGGATAACATCAGCTTCCATCGCGCTGCTGTGGTTCATGACTGGTTTACCAATAACCCAAGGTTTGCTAGCATTTTTCTGCCTGCATACTCCATCACGGCTCAGGCGCAGAAACCCAGAACAGAGACAGCAGGTAGTTTTTAAACAGTATTTTATTGGTTAGGCTCAACTTTGGAGACGTGGCAAGGACAAAAGCAAAAAAAAGCGTACAGCTTGACGTGGCGTGGCCTGGGTAATGTGGCTAGGGGAATGCAGAACTAGAGAGAGGGAACGGGGCCTGAGATGCAGACTGGAGCGGGGCAGGAAGCAGTCACACTGAAGAGAGAAGACAACGGAGTTAGGGAGGTAATGGAGGGAGCCCTGAAGTGGTAAGTAATTTGTATAGCAATTCTTACTTGCAGGAGGAGAAACAGAACGTTGAGAGGGGGGTGACGAGAATCCGGGGAATCTGGTGTGTGTGTTGTACTGTATGGTACATGAATAAAAATGTGCCCCTGTATGTACATTGGCGGTGTCTTTTGTGTTCATCATGTGGAAAGGTTTTTGAGGGGAAGGACCACAAGCAACATAACTTGCCAGTTTTGGAAATATTGTTTTTAATTTATTGCACCAATGTGTACGACTATGTTGTAGTGTGTGTGTTTTTGAGGCCTTGTGTGTGATGTCTGTGGGCAAAGTTTGGTTTTTCAGCAAGAGTGAATGGTTTTGAGTGTAGAGCTTCATTCTGACCTGAAAATACGATGTTTGGGAAATTGGGTGAGACGTTATGGATATGTGTTTACTGTTTTGAGAATACAAAAATGTGTTTAAGCAATCGAGAAAAACTGTAATCTGAGATGCTATCAGAGTGGCTTTGCATGATTCACAGTTCATAATGGACCTTATTTATCTTATAATGGATCTGTGTGTAAATAACCAGTCATGCAAATAATTACAGTAACTGTTGAAGTATGTTTGGCATCTGAGTTATATTTGATTTACTTTGTTAGCACTTTTGCACTCGTGAACTTTTACTCTCACTATGTTCATCTTTCAAACCATCTGCAACTGTTCACAGATTGACGCATGGCCGCCATTTAAAAATTTATAATTTTAAAGAAATGAGACACAGTTGTTCAGTCTGAACACCTGACACTTTCTGTGACTTCCTCTTTACTTGGCCCGCAGCTACACTACATTTGTCTCTTTCAACTGAACTGACCGACTGGCACTGTCTTTCAGTGATGACCTGCGGATGGATGCGGTGGAGTATTCCACGGTTCTTTATCAGGAGCTGATAAACTTTAACTTGGAGAATAAAATCCTCAAGTAAGCTTGATTACCCATAAATGTGCAGCGAACAGCAGCTCCTATGCTTAACGTACTGTCTTTGAGTGTTTCCTGATTATCTTTTATCTGACTGTACTCTCTCTGTGTGTCTACCTCATATCACCTTATTTGGCCTGCATCTGCATCCTCCCTTTAAGTCCTCTCTCTTACTGTAATATTAAAAACTCGGAGCAGGGAAAAACAGCCGACCAAACATGTGCACTACTCTTGTACAACCTGACTTCCAAAATGTATAAAATGAACAAAGTAAAATGTTTTTTGGCCTGAAAGTATATGCGTTGTTCACCCACAAACATTTAGCAGAGATATTCACATTTGAATTAAAGAAACTGCTTCTGGTGCTCCTTCGGGGTCGCCTCAGCAAGTGGCTCAACATGTTTGATTCAGCAGTTTATAACCAGATGCAACACCAAGCCTGGAACTGACCCAGAGACTGTTTGCTCGCCAAGTGAATTTGTTAACCACTACACACGGCGAACATTTTCAAACTAATTTTTTTAACTTTAAACTTTGTCTCCACTATAAATCACAAATGATCTTTTTTATGCCACTACATAACTACGCTTCATACATATTAATACATCTTAAATGTGATAGGGGGCATTCTTCCACCTTTAGAGTCATTTTATTACTGAAACTACCTTCTTTCTGTCTTTTACTCAAGATAAGATTTTATGTTTGTCATCTGCCTCCATTTCACCCTTACCATCCTCCTTCGTCACACCAGCCCTCTGTCCTCCTTTACAACATCCATGAGGTGCTACTCCTTTCCTGGCAGCTCTATCTTCAGCGTGCTTTCTCCAGTATATCCACTTTCCATCTTCTGCACATGTCCAAACCATCTCACTCCCGCCTAACTTTGTCTCTGTTTGTCACTCATTTCTAATCCTGTCCATCTTCTCGCGGCCGTACTACCATCTTGTAAACCTTCACTTTCACTCTTGGTGCTATCCTTTTTTTTTACAAATGACCCCTAACACTCGTCTCTACCCGCTTCACCCTCCCCATGCTCTCTTCTTCACCTCTCTTGTTCATTGTTTGATGCTTTGAATGTTTGACCCCAGATATTTAAACTCATCAACTTTCAGTATTCTTGCTCCATGCATCATCAACTTTCTACTTGCTCCCCTCTGTCACTTAGGATTTTTATTATTTTTAATATTTCACAATAGCAGTCTTTTATTTGTACCACTCCAAGTGAGATGAGCTGATGGTTTGTGTTTTTGCAGCCTTGCACTGTCGAGAGTTCACAAACACTTGGCTTCTTTTTAAAAAATGTTTTTAGAAATGCCTGCGTGAGAACCAACAGTAAGGGACTGGCCGTAGAATTCTAGACTCCACCCTCAGCAATAAGGTAAGATACCTTTTCTTTGATCAGGTTTTACCATATTCCATCAGGTTATACCTATCCTTTTCTTTGGTGACACGTGGATAATGGAAGTATATTCCACAGGTTATGACATTATCAGATAGAGAAGAGTCTTAAAGCCTTGAAAAGTGGCCGCTCGATGGAAAACCTTGGATCCAAAATGAAGTTATTGGAGCACGATTCTTCCAACTCACCTGCCTCGAAGTCATGATAATGATTCAAAGCTCTTTAAACTTTGAAGATGATTATTTAAATCATGTCAGAGAGTGAGGACTGCTGTTGAACTAGAAGGTACCTTATTTACCAAGGTGTCTCCAGAGCAGATGGATCCATGTGTTGATTTAGCACAGCTTTTATGTTAGGAACCTATGAAGAGCCTGAACCACAACTCAAACTAAGCTGAAACAGTTAAATTTTAACTGTGGGATTCTCTCTTCTGCATATGTCTTTAAGTGTAAGTCATGACTTTTAAACTGAACAAAGTAAGAAAGATGTTCCGGTGTGTTATGTAACATTGTATAGTCTCAACATTAAAGCTTTTTAAGGATCTGTACAGATACAACTGAAATCAAGTGTAGGTAACTTCTACTTTGTTAAAGCCCCCGTGTTAACAGTTTCATTGTAGTTATGACCTCTGTCACATGTGTAAAGAGCAAGAGAGAGTGTGCCGGTGAAAATCTGGGACAAATCTTCCCAGAAAAGTTGCTGTGCTTGTAGTCGTAGTCATTTTACACTTTTGCTCATGTTAACAGATTCCACAAGAAGATTTAAACATTTAAACACATTTGGGGGGCCGGGGGTTGGTTGTTTCCGTTAACAGCTGGCTGATGTTGGTTTTCTCAAAAACAAGTTAATTTGTTGGGGATCACTTTCAGTGGTCGAATAATTATTTGACAATGTCGCCAGAGAAAAACATTCTGTTTTTGTGTTTGTACTTCTTTTGGAATTCATTTCCAACAAGAAAAGTGTAGCAATCAAGTTTTTTCCTTACGTATTTTTACTTTTTTGTTTCACTGATGTGATTTTTTTTTTCATAAAGTTGTTTTTCCAGTGAAGAATATCCATTAACTCATACACACATGATACCAGTGTTTGTTTACCACAGGAGTGCACAAAGCAAGTTTGGTATAGCCAGGATTTATGTGTGATAGCTGGCTCAAAATAAGCTAAAACCGTTCAGTTCCAAAATTTACAAAGTTGACCTAATAGACGCTTTAAGCTGCTCCTTTATTTCCACAGAAGTTCCAAAACAGATGGGTCCACATGTTTGACCTGGCACAGATTTTATGATGCAATCCTCCCATTTGTCTGGGCTTAAGTCCAAAAACCTTGCCTAATGTTTCATTCACTATGACGTGAAATAAGCAATTCAGCCCATGAACTCACCAGGAAACTGTTTACAGAGGTCAAGGCAGAGAGACATTTTCCATAATCTTCTGCAGGATCTTAAGTTTTTTTGCAACCATAACTATCGCCCCCTGGTGGCCAGAGGAAAAAAATATAGGTTTAGGGTACTTTGTATTGGCTTCACCTTTCAAACCTGGAGTTTTTCATATTAAGAAAGATGGAGACTAAAGATACATTTTAAGCACCAGCTGAGTCTCCGTCAGCACAAAAAGAAACTGTTAATTGCCACCCACCTCAGTCAGAGACGTCACAGAGAATCATGCAGCGAAAGGAAACACTGCAAATACCTGAACTCTGTTACTCACGTGAATTCAGGTGTTAATCTATTTGTTTTGTAAAAGTACATACACTTATTTATTATTTGGGGGGATAAAAATTCTACAAGTAAAGTAATCATTTTTCTAATTTGTGCTCTGTTAGCTGAAATTACAGCAATAAACAGACTCAGCAGCTAATCAGCAGTAATGAAAAGAGGAAAATGTTGCACTCGCCAACCCATTAATGTGGCCTTATGGCACACCCCTCTCCTGCCACCATCTTTACATCATCAAACACTTCAAAACAAATGCTGGGCACAAAATTTTAACTGTGGGAATCTAAAGTGCATATTTCTTATCTGGAAAAGTATCGACTGAACTGCAGAAATGATTGATGGTGGAACTGTGTCTGTGTGTTGTGCATCACAATGTTTTGTTCAATTTTGTCAACACCTGTGGGTTTTTTTTTATGGTAGCCTGTTTGTTTTTTTTAAAAAAAACAAAAAAACAATTTTTTAAACTCTTTCTCTCCTTAAGTTGAAATTTGTAATTTTTAAAGCTATGTAAGCTATCAAAGCAGTTTTATGAACTGTATTTTTTGTTTTCTGTTATTCAACTGAATGAAACAGCATAAGGAGTTTCTGATTAAAGTAAGACATGTTTTCAACTACAGAAGAGTCGATGTAGGCTTTTAACTGGACTGCTAGGAGTAGTCAGGATGTTGGGTTAAATTTGATTTGGAAAATAACTAAAGCTGTCAAATGTAAAGGAGTAAAAAGTACTGAATTTGTTTCTGCAATAAAAAAAGAATTTTAACATAACAGCTATAAAAGGACGATAATCTATATTAAAATGTGAGTTTAAGGTTCACCATAATTCAGTTGGCATTAGTTACAGGTTTGCTGTATTGCAGTCTTAGGGATCATCATGACTAAATTTGACTTGATTCACAGAAAGTCTTAATAAAGGATGATTTACACCTTTCTTCAACAGGAAGAGGAAATATGAGCGGGCAGAATGAGCAACTACTGACAATGTGACACATTTAATCTCACTTTATAGGCTTTCTGTTCCTTTTTCTGTCAAAGACAGAATTATTGATGAACATAATTTAGATAGGGGTGTTTGGCAGTTAGCCTGCGATGGTCTGTCTCGGCAGACGGGAACCCCAGCTGTGAAAGGGATTAGAGCAGGACCCCCCCCCGGCGCCTAGATGCTGGTGGTGGAGATGAAGGTGGCTTATATGGAGCCTGAGTGAAGAGAGGCGAAGAAGAGGAGGTGGTGGGTTGCACAAAGGCATCTGCAAAGGCCAATGACAGATGCACAGTGAGATTTAAGGTATGCGGCATGAATGCTGATTGGCCTGGAGAAGGCTGGGAAACGGTGACTGAACTAGACCAGTGATGACACAAAGAGGTTGACAGCGTGGGAAAGTTAGAGTGATAAAGCTTAGATTTAGCTGGCAGCACCTGGGAGCGGACAGATGTGGGGCCATACTCCAGGCCTCAAGGGTCGATGTCCTGCAGGTTTTAGATATCACCCTGGGTCAACACACCTTAATCAAATGATTAGGTCATTACCAGGCCTCTGGAGAACTTCAAGACATGTTGAGGAGGTAATTTAGCCATTTAAATCAGCTGTGATGGAACAAGGACACATCTAAAACCTGCAGGACACCGGCCCTCGAGGCCTGGAGTTGGACACCCCTGGCATAGATCTTGGTTATGGAACTTAAACTTCATTTATTTATTTATTTATCTTCACACCACATTATGGCTTTATCAGTTCTACTTTGAGCTCTATTCAATTTTATTTCACCATCAGTTATTTCATAATTTATGGACTTAAATCCTGCTGGAAATTTGGATTGAATTTGGATTTTTTCCAGTAATTTATTCATCACAGCATGTAAACAAAGATAACTTTGAGGCGAACCAGACTGCATGAAAGACGATTACAGAGCA
>VUQG01005403.1:0-10369 GCA_015106755.1 Etia nguti | reverse complement strand
AGTGTGACACTGACCTGCTCTGTGCAGAGCTCTGATGGATGGAAATATGAGTGGTTCAGACGAACACAAAGAACCTCTGAAGTTCAAATCAGAGATCAACAAAACAGAGATATCAGAGTATCTCAAGGAGGAATCTACAGCTGCAGAGGAACAAGAGGAAACCCAGTTTCCATCACTGATATAAGTGCTTATGTCACCATTGAGATAACCTGTGAGTTCAGTAATTTAGTTTGAAATATACATTCACTCATGATTATCAAACAAAGTTAAGTTTTCTGTGTTGATTTCATGTTTCTATTTGTATCTCAACTGTTAATATCTGTAAACAGTTTCCAATAAAGTTGTTGTAAAACAACAACCCAACTGGCCTCAGATATTCAGAGGTGAGACGATCACTCTGACATGTGAGGTGCAGGAAGGAGGTGAAACCACTGAGTGGGAGTATGAATGGAGAGGACCCAGGACACCCACACAGTGGACACACAATAATGATGTGACATTCAGAGTTTCTGAGTCCAGCAGTGGAGACTACATGTGTAAGAGTCGACGCAGAGATGACTCATATTCTTCAACAGAGTGGAGTGAAGCCTTCACATTGTCAGTATCAAGTAAGTCATGTTTGTTGTGTGATCTCCATTTTACAAATGTCATAATGGTCAGCACAGGATGAATTCAATGGTCTACAAAGCATGTTACATTGTTAGTCAGAAAAAGAGCTGCAGCTGATAGTAGCCTCATTGTAGACAGTTTGTCACCACTTTGTGTCATGAACTTTCAGCTGGTATAGAGACGGCAATGCTGACCTGCTGCTCCTTCACGTCATATAAAAGATTTTTTGTATACTAAGAAAAGAGTTTTTTAAGCATATACAATGCAAAAACATACAAGTAAACAAAACAAGAATTAAAGTCATCCTGGCACACTGTGTCATTTACCATGACTGATTTTAATATAAAAAAGTCATAATGACCAATCAGATTTGTAGCATTAGTGAAAATATTAAGGAGCCATACCAGCTTCACCACAAAAAAGCATCACAGCAAAGCAACAGATAGAGGAGAATCAAAGTTCATGTTACTGTTTATATTCAATCTCACAATCCCCAGTCACCTCCAGCAGGAGGCTAGCATCTTGAAACTGATCCCTTCAAACCCTATCCAAGAACCTAAATCGGGGTCTGTTATTTGAAGACTTACATACAACTTTGGTCTGATACCCAGTTATTACTGTAAATCTGAGGTTACAGTAATGTAATGTACTGGTGACTTGTGCAGAACCAAGTGATGTTTTATTTTTCTTGTTGCTGTAATTTGTGAGATTTTGATATTAGTCTGCATGTTTTGGAGATTTTTTTTTTCCTAATAGGGAAGGATGTTAATTTTTCCTGATCAAAGGCTGATTACTGTTGCAATTAATCAATAAGACAATCACATAAGAGTCATTAATGAAAGTCACACTTTGAAACTAAAGTTTTAATACTCATAATTTGCCTGTCCTTCTGTATGGTGTGGCATCTGAGCCTTAGATTAGTAACATGTTGTAGGTTTTCTGATTAATATACGTATATGGCTGGTTTCTAGCCACATATATAAACAGCGATTAGGCAGAATGGTCCATCTCGACCACTGTACTCAAGGAGGTGGTGCAGCTTGACAACTTTCACAAACCAGTGCGTGCTCCTATGTATTTTTAATAGATTAATTCTAAGTCTAAAAGAACATATCAGTTTGTAAGTGTATATTTCTAAGTACAATATTCATTTTTCTATTAAACAAGCTAATAAAACAACTCTGTACATTTGACAAAGAGCTGTAATAAAGTGATTGTGTCAGTAGCACAGGTTCCTGATAGGTTGGTTTTAATTTATGAAGTTAGGAGAACATTGCCAGTCTCTGATGAGCACTTGCGAGCTGGGTGTCTCAGCTTTCTTTCTTACTTCATGCCTAACATTTGACACAATGGCAACACCGACTAACATGAAGTTAATTATTGTTAACAAATTAGTCATTTTTTTGGCTGAAGTTGTGCCTCTTCCATTATTTGTCATGCCTTTTGAGCTGAACCATGACTGCATCTTATTAGAACCTGTTATTTATTACAGCAGTATCTGACCCTGAAAACTCCTCATTTCTCGCTCCTTTGATCATTGGACTCATTTGTGGAGTTTTACTTTTTCTTCTTCTTCTGCTGTTGTGTTACTTCAAATATTCAAAGGGTGAGACCATTATTCATCTAATATTAGACTGAATATGATCTACTTATCCAGAACCACAACTGAAGACTACATATACTGTTACTGCACCAGTGACACAATAAGATAAATCAATGCAATTGTCTTTTTTACAGATTCATTCCTTATGAGGTTGGTTCAAATCTCCCCTCTCCCATTTTATCAAACTAGAATTACATCCTGTGTTTCTTTACTAGTTTAGTTTTTACTACATTATATGTTCCACCAGAATTCGGAGCACAAATCAGAGCTCTGCAACGAACCACATGATCAACCAGTATGAATCTCAAAATGGTCAACATGCTCCTGCTCTCCCAGGTCAGCCTTATCCACGATAAGTTTTGTTAATTTTGTTGTGCATGTGAAGTTCTGGCTAGTTAATTCAGAAGATGATCAAATCCAAATATAGAAATTTTAATCATTAATCTAACATTTAGTTGATTTGTATAGGTGATGCTTGTCTCGATGAATCAGTCGAAGACCATGATGACACACAAAATGCTGAAGTATATGCAGTGAAATATAAATATGTAAACTGTGATTATGATCATTTATGTATAAATGTGTAACTCTTTTAGTTGAATCTGGAGATTTCACATATTCTTTGATTGAGCTTAAAAACTTCACTACGGAAGGTAAGAATTTTATGTTATAAAAATATAAAACACTGTAGTTTAGGGTTAGGGTGAAAGGATCCACTGACAGTGGCCCTGCTAACCAGGAAAGGAAGGAAGGTTGCACTGATCTGACACTTAAATGAAGGATAAAAGGTTATCATAAAATCTCATTTATTAGACCAAGAAGCTCCAGCAGTCAGTTCATGTGATGAGTTTGGTGTTGTGACAAAAAAATGTAAATGTGAAGAAAATTAAAGCACTTCATCGTTTTTTTTGGATCCTGATTATTTGTCCATCCACTTTTAGATGACAATGTGTTGTACGCACAGATCTCCCGCAATGAAGCTAAAGCCAGAGTCAAAGCTGAGTAAAGTAAAAAAAAAAAAGTACCTTATTTTTTTTTGCTTTCTCATTTCTCAAATATAAACAATGAAAGCTTTGCAGTCATCAGTTTTAATGTCACCAGCAGTCATTCTTTACAATTTCTTCATTTGCAGGAAAATCAGCTCCTGCAGCAGCTGATGAAACAGTTTATTCTGAAGTCAGACCAGCAGTTCTTGGTAATTGTACTTTTTCTGCAAAAATCAACTGAAAAGAGGGCAATGCAGAACATATTTCTTCTGAATTTAACAAATCATCGGGAAAAAGAAAATGAGATGGAGATTATGCACTGTTTTTGAAGTTTCAAAAAGGTGACCTCTCTCTCTCTCTCTCTCTCTCTCTCTCTCTCTCTGCTAGATAGAGTTTTTAATTGTGTTTATCTGACATATAAAGAATTTAATTTGTTTCAAAAATATATAAAAGACTTGTGTGTTTTTTTTATTTGAAAGAGCTTCAACTTGATTGCACACTCGTTCTTGTGTTATTGTCATATTATTTTCAAATGCATTATTAGGTACTTTGTTGCTGGCAGCCTGTTGCAAAAGGCATGATTTATTGTCATTTCTTTCACTTAATTCATGAAAGATGTCAGATGATGTCATGAAGGTATCATAGTTTGACAGTGATTAACATGGTATTTTTCCACCAATAAAGTGATTAATAAGAGCTATTTTATAGCTGCATATTCTGGCATGTCCTGAAATTTTGAGATAATACAGCATACTTCACCAGCACCTCCCTGCAATACTCTATACTATTTAATAGATGTAATACTTTTAGAATTTATTTCCAATAAATTCAAACCTGCAAGGAAACAGTGATAAACATGTAACCATGAATGCATATAAAGCAAGACCAAACTGTCACAATGCATGCAGAGAGCCACGGCAGAAACGGCAAAAACATTTAACAAGGTTTATTGCAAACACACACTAGTACGTTGCACAGGGAGACATAGAATATGCTAGGGTGTGGTGTGGGTGGTGTGGTAACGAGGTTAGAACTACCTCACCGACCGACCACAGTATGTAAGAACTCAGGGCTGTGTGTCGGACAGGGCCGTCTGCATGACTGGGGCCCCACAGGGAATGGTTCTGGCTACATCTTGTACTTTCTGCCGTGACCAAAAAATTTCCCACGTGTGGGACTAATAAAGGTTTATCTTATTTTATCTTATCTTCCTTGTAGCTGGAGTGGAATTGGCTTTGAAAGGGAAGCAGTGAGTATCCAGGTGAGTTAGAGATTTGAGTTGACTGACCTGAGTTGCGCTGTGTTTGAGAGAGTGTGAGATGGCTGGAGGGCAGGCAGGTAAGAATCAGAGAGGTTTTCAGAATGGAGAGATTGTCTGAGAAAAACTGGAGCTGATGGTAAGGGACGTGGTGAGTCCAGGAAGGCTGTGGCACATGAAAACAAGGTAAGCACTGTACAAAGCGACGATAGCATGGACCATGGAGCCGATTACCAACTTGAGGTTGTTGACAAACTGGCGGTGAAGGAGAGTCAATGTGGAGCTTAACTCCTCACCCTGATTATCATTAATCAACTTCAGGTGTGCAGGCTGCTGGAGAGACAACGGACCTGCCCAGGGGCGGAGACCAAGGGAACTCAGGAACCTGAAGTAATTTGCCAGCCGCTCACCGGGATCATGACACAAACAGTGAACAAACTGATAAAGAATAACTACTATTTTCTCTGAGAAGCCTGGTGTTTAAAAAACACTTGATCATTAATGTCTTCGGTGCTATAGGCGTATTTTTATCTACTGAGAATAAAAGGCCTTATGATTTCTGGTGGGGTGACCTAGATCGGATTCAAATTATAACCCCCAGGCTGTAGCTCAATCCTCTGACAGCACCTGGTAATAGTTTGTTTTTGCACCATAATTTTGCTTCAAGTCACTTTTCAGTGAAGCAGTTTTTTTTTTAACTTTTAAGATACATTAGAGGAAGCTCATTACAGCCTTCTCATTCTCTCAGTCACTATGCAGAGCTTGTGGCCACACATAAAGGTAGGAAGATAGATCAACCTGCCAACAGACAGCTTCAGTTTTCACACTCAGTTCACCCTTTACCCCAACAGACCAGTACAGGGTCAACATCATTGCAAATGTACCTCCAATTCATCTGCCAATCTCCCACTCCACTCTTGCCTCACAAGATCCTAAGATAGTTGAAAACCTTTTTTTTGTGGTTGCAACTCATCCCAAAACTGAAGTTAGCACTCTGGTGCTGGTGGAACTACATTATGAAGCTAGGGGTGCAGTAAGCACAACTGTATTTTACTAGTAAGTGTGAGTTATGGGATTGGCATGGCAACTCCGCCTTGCTGAACTACTTGCTTCCTCTTATTGCTTCCTGTATTTGATTTGTCATCCCAATTCTGTAGCAAACATTCAAGTCTCTATACAAGCTAAGCTTCATTCTGTATTTGAAACTAAATGATTATCTGCTGAAGTTTGAGCAGACTGTCATTTTAAAGTTAGCCAATTTGAGCAACATTACTAAGTTACTGAATACTAAAAAGCAGTTTCATTATTTAAAAGTTGTAAAAAGTGGTAACAGTTTATTCTCTTGCTAGTGTTTAATTGGTTGTCTTTATTTATGCATCTACTGCAGTTTAAATCCATCTGAATGCTGTATTCATGGAGTGTGTATGAGGGTAATAATTATTGGTGATAAAGCTCCTAATAACCAAACCAAGCATACGAGCAGCAGACAAAGGCAACAAAATGTCCGTCCCTGTTTCTCTCAGACATGTGTCAAGTTTTAATGCATTCAAAGCAAAAGTCTTTTAATGCAGTTATTACAGCATATACAAAAAGTCCATAGAGAGCACCCTAAGCAACCAGGAAAAACATATCAATAACCTGTAACTTTGCTACTTAATGCTAGATAGATATTTGTTAGCAATTTAAAGACAGATAAGAAACGGAACATAAAAAAAGTCCACAGTCTTACCTCCAGTAGTGTAACAGCATGCAGGCAGAGGGTAGTTTGTTTTTAAGGTTTAGATATATTTGTTGGTCTTTTTTCTTTCTGTTTGGAAGTTTGTAAATATTTATTAAGGGCATAAATAGTTGTGAGAAATGGAGAAGAAACACATTTTTAATATATATCTATTAAACGGTGTGTATGGTATACGAAGTCGGAGTTCTGTTCCTGTTTCTGGGCTGTAAAATGAACTACGGTACTTCACATTTTAAACTTGTCTTGGACTTGTGTTTTCCTCATTTTGGCTCTTTGGGCACTCAGTCAAGCTCACGTCTGTAGAATAAAACTTTGTAACTGTCTATTATTGTTCAGTTTTACTATATTTGTTTTACAGTCATTTTCATAAATCTGTCTGATATGTGTCTGCAGGAGCGTATAAACATGTGACAGCATGCTGTAGAGAGATGGTTAAGTTGTTATTTCTGTGTAAAAGGAAGGAAGCAGAGAGAAGAAGTTAAAAAAAAATATAGTTTCTTTCACAGTTCTTTGGTATCTGGTGTGCTGCTGCTTCACTCTCTCTCTTTACAGAAAGTTGTAGAAGTTTTCAGACGTGTCACTGCTGGATGTGAGGATGGGACCCACTTTGCTCTGTGAGCTGGGCCTATTCTGTGAGTACATCACTGACTTCTATTGTGTGATTAATACTGATCCATAAACATGTTTTAGTAAGAAGAACAGAGCATCAGTCATTTGTACCATTTCAGGTCATGTGATCAGAGGGCTCTCATGTTTGTTACCAACATGGTTGTTTGTAGACTGGATTAGATTTTAGTGCACTGACTCAGATCAGAGTGGAACTGGTTTCGTTTATCTAAGAAAGGTTTGTTTCTCCATCAGTGATAATGCATTTTACATCTTAATATATAATAATAACAAATCATAGTAATCCCTGATACAACCCTAAGTATTTTAAGAAGCTTAGAAAGAAAGCGACTGGAGTTCAAGTTTCTTGAAGACGTTTCACCTGTCATCCAAGACATTTCTTTAGTTCTAAAATTTAATGGTGGCGAGTACCAGGTATTGAACCCTTAGTGGGAGTTGTCCATTAAGAGATCTGTTAATTGACCATGTGCCTCGCCCAATGACTGTAGATGGATGACCCGACTGCACTTCCTCACATTATACAAAAATGAAACCAAAATATCCCGCTTGTGGGAGCTACTATGTTGCACTTTTGGAGCCAGAGTCTGTGCAATAGGAACTTTAGGTGGAGCATCTGCTCCCACCCACTGGACGTGACCATGAGCACGCCCCCCTTCAGCCCAGCTGCTCCCATTTATCTGCTGATGGGTTTTCTTTAATTGCAGCAGGGACATAATACAAACAAAAGCAGAAGGCGACAAAGACTAAACAGGCAAAACCTTAACTGGGAGGGAACTAGAAACAAGTACAAAGAACTTGGAAACCTGGAACATGGGAAATGCAGTGGGTGAAACGCATACGATCCAGCAACAAAAAGAGGAAGACAAGGACCTAAATACACAGAGGAATAATGAGGAAATGAAACACAGGAGGCGAGCACAGCTGGGAGAAATCACACACAACGAGACTGGGGGAAGCAAAACTGAAAACGCTAACATAGCACATGAGACTGTCAAAGAACAACAGGAAACATGAGGCACAGACACACGGACTTGACACTGAAACCAGAAGACGCACAGACATGAAAACTAAACTAGATCAGACGTGACTTAAGGAACACAGGGGAAGCACGGAGACAGAAATCAAGGGAGTAGAAACTAAATAACAATGAAATCAAAGACTATTAATAATTCAAAAACAAAATGCTGGGTCAGAGACCGAGGACTATCACAGAAGTACTCAGATAATCAGCTCTGCACAGGAGCTGAAGGAGAGTCCAGTCTGTTGTTCTTACAGTATAATTCTAAATAAGAGTACAATAACAATAGTTAGTTAGTGACTGAGTAGCCTGGTGCTTTTCTCTTGATTTCTTTAGTCAGGGTAAATTTATTCACCTGATTAGCTAAATTAGCTAAATGAACTTTACAAAACGAGTTTCCTCGACAGCTGAGTGCTCATCTTAGCTATCTAGGGACGTTAGTTACGGATTAGCTTACAAACACATTTAACATAGCAAAAAAGTGGGGCAGGGCCTCGTTTTTTTTTGTCGGGTAGTCCAGTTTATTGAAGAACACCTCAGGCTGTCAGTTTGAAACAGTCAGTGCGGTTTTGTAACGTAAATGCTGGACCTCCTCTCAGCATCCCCGCTCTATCTGCCATTCCCGAACAGAGAATATGCAAGTTTCTCCGTGACTGCAGCTGCCAGTCAAAGCTGTCATGATGATGTGGCACCTCAATTTAACAGCATTATAGTAGTAATTAGAATCTAATAAGAAAAGAGACCCCTTGAACACAAATCAGCATGATGAGAACTACTGATAATGAAATAAAGCATCTTTGGAAAAAAAATTATCTGAGGGGAATTTTTTTTATTTTAGTCTGACCCCAGTCCCATCTGCTAACATGGAGGAGGCGGGGTTTATGACCTTTACTGCAGCCAGATACCCCCTGGTTTTGGCTTTTAAAGCTTTTAGATCGTCTGTGTTTTCTACAGCATTGGCCGCATGTGGCAAGGTGTGAAAAAAGGTATGGTCATTATCAGCAGAGGTTCATTGTGAGACCTTGCCTCCCTCTATTATGTGATCCATTGAGATCATCTGATGAAAGATGTGAGTGGGGTAAAAGCTGAGGATGATGAGAGGTGAAACATCTTCAAGAAACTTGAAACAGTCGCATTCTTTCCAAGCTTCTTAAACTACAGTGGCATGGATGATGGGAACATTTATTTATGCCATATTTGAGTGTCTTTAGTTTGATAATGTCTGTCTTTATTTCAGTGCTCTGCATGCTTCTCTGCACTGGGCATGGTCAAGGTGACTGAACAGTTTTCACTTTGTTTTAATTTCTTTCTTTTTATTTACTAAAAATGAATCTCAACCTAATGCATGACTCTTTAGCATGTTTCTATTTATTTGTTTATCACTATATTTTCATGTTATGAATGGATTTTGCCTTAAGTACTAGAAAAAAAGTGTTTTAGATCGCTCATGGTCTGTTTGTGTTTGAATCTAGATGCTGTGCTAACTATTGAACCCAACTCATTCAGTTTTTTCATTGGAGAGTCTGTTACTTTCATATGTGACATGAATGAAGGAGAAGACACTGGCTGGCATTACAAAATCAACAAGGATGGTCAAAAATTTACCCCCTACAGCACACACAAAGACTCCACATTACAAATGACATCTACAGGTGACGGTGGTGAATATCAGTGCTCTGGCAGCTGGAAGCGCGCATATTATATAAAGAACAGTAATACTGTCTGTATAACTGTATTAGGTAAGTCCTCAGTGACCAATAATTTGATGATTTCTGTTGAAATACTCATCTGAAATATGAAATTCTGAGTACATTTAATTAATGCTGTCAATGTAACCTTTTTTTTTATGATTCTGGGAAACTTTAACAATTTTAGGGAACAATCGGGGAGATATGTTGATATGTTTCTACTGATGATTTAAGAAGAAGACTGTTCCCTAATCAAACTGTTACCATGAACAAATAATCTAAACAAATGAAAATTTTTAAATCTGAAATTAAAGGTCTCATAATTAAAGTGTTTCTATTTCAAATTTCTCTGTGCAGCTGCATGATCTGGGAATTATAAACTTCCATTAGTAAGACATTCTGTGTCTTCGGTGAGTCTTCTTTTGTGGTAATGGGAAGGAATCACACAGAATAAGCACAAGTACTATTATATAAATCCAAAGAAGAATCATAATGAAAAAAAAGCACCAAAAGAATAAAATGCATTATAGGCATCTGTAAGAGTACTCATACTATTTAAATTTGGTCTTCTTCCTTCCTTTGTGTTGTTGGACACAGAAGAGTACGTATACAACATATGCAGAAAATATCAGGGCGGTGTGATCCCAGCCTGTGTGTGGGGTATATATTTACCCCACACACAGGCTTTATTTTCTTTCTGTCTTTGATTAAACCCAACAGCAGATAAACCAAAGGCCCAAATAACATCTGATATGAGAGACCTTCCAGTAGGGGGCAGTGTGACCCTGACCTGCTCTTTGAACCCGCCATCATCATCTGGATGGAAATACTACTGGTACAGA
>VUQG01005402.1:0-10537 GCA_015106755.1 Etia nguti | reverse complement strand
CGCATACATACACACACAGGCAACACCTGAGGTTAGTAATTCCCATCTGTTCATTGCGATAGCATGGTATTAGCACTGAGCTAAACCTTAGAAAATCCTGGTTTATCACATCCCACATTATCCTCAAGTACACACAGATGTGCGGACAGGCACAGCAGTCACTGCAATTGTCTTCAGTGGAGGTAAAGTGTGGGGGTGGGGGATCAATGTCAGCTCAGTGGTTTATGTTTCTAACCACATAACATGGATAGCAATAAATACTGGATGTTAATAAATAACATTAAACAAAGGAAAGTAATAAAGGCTGCTGTAAAAACCACGGCACTCATCAGAATAACAAAACAAACACACAAAAAAGTTTTCTTCTACTATTTTTGGCAGATATTTCTCATGTAAAGCATACCAATAAAAAAAGGAGGATTATATCCTCAAATCCAAAATACAATTTTAATTTGCAATATTTTTGAAGGAAATGTTATATATCGATGCTATTACTTTTAGTCTTGGATAATACAGTACATCCATTCACCGAAAGCAAATGGGGCAGAAAAATATTTTAATCTACAACCAAATTGTGATTATATCGCTGCAAAGACTCCAACATTGAGCAGCTGTTGCAGCAATGTTCACTAACAATGGAGGCATTTAATCAGTCAGAGCAGGATTGTGTTTTTGTGTTCATCGGGAATTGCCAGAAGGAGACGGTGAATGAATTTAAGCTTTTCAAAAGTAAACTAATCTGGTTGTAATTAGCCAGGCACAACGTTAAGCTGAAGATAATTTCACTATCATTTCTTGAACCCGCTCAACTAATTAGTTACCTGCCCCTCTTTTTAAATTTTCTAATCCAATCAATGTTTGCAGTCTGTAGTTTTGCTCGGTGATGACAGAAGCGTTTAATCACACACACACAGACACAGAGCTCAAAGGTGACATGCTATTGTCCAGTTTTCTGGTTTCATGCAGCTTAGCTCAGCTCAGCTTTCTGCTGTTGCTTTTTAAACTGGATTAATGATTGAAAGAAGTTCTATTTATAAAAACTGCTGATGCAGGTCATGGGCTGACAGTGCAATGCTCAAATCCTACAATCCCACCTTATCAATATTATTTTATTTCTTTAATTAACTAATTAATTAATTGTAACGCCAGGCAACGCCTTTTTTTCAACGTCTGCTCAGTGTCTAGTGTTAACATAGGACCATAGGACCTCCGTGTACAGGCTATTTATAGTCTAAATGTGGTTGTTGTGGATGTCTTTTCAAAGTCAAACTTACACTCATTTTAGACGTCGTCTTCATAATGCTTTTACATCTACAGGCTCTGTAATCCCATGTTTTCAGAGGGTGGAGGGCATGTTTTCTGTACAGAAACATTTATGTGTGAAAGAATGCAGAGCGATCAGCGTACATCTCCAAAATGGCGTGGGCTCTTGAACTAAAACAAAAGTGATCAGCTGCTCGGTGGATTTGGAGCAGAAATGTCCCGAGCTTCTCACAGACAGTTTGCAAAATCTGTGTATCGACAAAGACTGTTGAGCAGATAGAACAGTTCATACATACACACTTGCACAAACTTCGTGTATATTTTAACCAGGATTTGAACATTTTTAATATTTCAACACATTTTAATAAATGACAGTTATTAATAAAAAAACATTGCAAAGAAATTACCCAGTCCAAAGTTCAAAAGTCATATTGACGTCCAGGTTGGGTCATGGTTGGACGTCCAAATTGTGGACCAAGTTTGGACATCGTATAGATGTCCAGAACTGGTTGTGGACCGACTGACGCAATATAGAAATATCTGCATGTCTATCCAACGTCCATTGTTTAGTGGGTATTCTCTTCAGCATTACACACTGTATGAATCAAACTGCCTGATTTGCCTTGTTTTAATTTCAGGACTGATTCTGAGTTATCTACATTAACGTTGAACACATTTGCATTAGTATTAGTTTTGATGGCAATAACCTTACAATAACTGCACATTCCTTGGTGATGGCTTCTTACTTGGCTTAATTGGCTAATTAGTTTTGAACATTTGTTAATCTCAAAACAGCAATAGAGCTACTTTTGACTGTCCTTTGCCACAACACATAACTCTGCATGTTTTGATTTTTACACCAGATGTCCTTTCTGACATAACCCCGAAGAGCGTTTTGTCTCCTGCTGGAATCTGAAACTAATATCATGTACTTTTATGTTGCCACGTATTCTATATGTACACTCCACTGACAAAATGTGATTTTATTTATTTAACTATTTTTTAGTGGCATGGTGGAGCAGTGGTTAGCATTATTGTCTCACAGCAGGAATATTTTTGATTCAAATCCACCATCTAGCACGGGCCTTTCTGTGTGGAGTTTGCATTTTCTCTGTTGGTACTGTGGCTTCCTCCCACAGTCCAAAGACACAGTTAGTGAGCTTAGATTAACTCATACATTGCCCAAAGGTGGGAGTGTAATAGGTTGTCCGTCTCTCTGTGTCAGTCCTGTGGTAGACTTGTGACCTGTCCAGGGTGTATCCCATCTCTTAGCCTATGCCTGTTGGGATAGCCTCCCCTCTCTTTCTTTTTATTCTTAGACAATGAAAATTCCTGGTTCCTGGAGAAGGTCTTTCTCACAGAGCCTAGACCCAAACAACTCAGCTGCTTGCCAGAAGAGCTTGAATAGAAAACAACTGAACTTCTTTAAGTTTTTTTAAACGTATTTCATTTCTTATCCAGGAGGCTTCTTCAGTTCTAAAACCAAAAGGTGGAGAACACCAGTTTATTAAAACATAGTCAAGATTGTCCCTTAGTGACACTTAATCATGTGCATCATCACATGAGCCAAATGCAAAATGCATTCTTGGATTTGTGACTTCAGCTCGTTGTTGCTCCTTCCACTTTGGAAAGCACAAAAATCTTACTTCATTGTGTAAAGCTTCTATCACAGCCATATGTAGAGTTGTGTAATTTTACGACACAGCACCTCACCATTATGATGAGTTTAATGTCCACAGTTTAACTTCCAAACCTAAAGCAGCATATTTTTCCATATATTACTGTACATTATCAGCTCTTACATGCATGAAGAGCATTCTCATGATGCATGGCGCTGGTGACGTCACGATCTCAAGCTGTATATAGTTAAATGCGTTTTTTTAACTGCCTACAAGGTCTTGAACAAGCATCTGCTGTTGTCACATCTCTCTCTCTTATTGTTATTAAACCAGGTCTTTCTTATTAATATTCAGCAATGAATCAGTGTGTCTCCTAAATGATTCTTCATTTTTGATGTTATTTTCTGACATTTATAAGATGTGATGAGGGTATACCATGTGATGGCATATATATATATATATATATGGTGTTTATGTGATTTTCCTTTTGGTGGGAGGGTTTGTTGTTTGGTTGTTTTTTTCTTTATTCTGAAAGGGCAGCAGTGTTTCTTGATATCTTATCAGTCTGTCAGCATGTGTCATGCTTTCATATATTGGAATTCACAGTATTTCTAAATAGATAAGCAATGCAGTCTGAGCTATTGGTTTATCTCACATAGGTACACCTGTCTGAGACACACACACACACACACACACACACACACACAGACACACACACACATGCAGGCTAGAGCATGAATGCCAAATTAATGTTAAGTGTTTCCTGTAAAAAAAACCTTATGAATTTATATGCCTGTGCTAGCACTTCACGCTGCCTGCATTACATGTATGTTTATGAATATGTGGGCGTGTTTCTATATGTTTAATTTATATGTAAATAAGGAATGGCATCTGCAGTGGGCACACACATTTATTGCAGAGATGTCTGCTAGCATGCGACGTCTCAGTGGGTTTGACGTCACGGAAAAAGATTTGTGTGTGTGTGTGTGTGTGTGTGTGTGTGTGTGTGTGTGTGCGCGCACTACACAGAGATAGAGGACAGGGCGAGTGCATTTGTGTTCACTGAGTCCAATTAATGTTATCAGTTATGCAGCACAGTCTTAACAAAAGGAACTGCTCTGGAATATTTAACAAGCTGGTTGACTAATGCCTATGTGTACTGAGATTGTGCTTTATTGCAGACCCAGACAATGGCTGTTTTTAGTTGATCTTATTGGCTGATATTGGCCGACAACAGATATAGTTCTCAACAGCTGTACTGGTAAGAAACAAAAAACAATAGAAAGACAAAATAAACAAACAAAAATTACTTTTTTATTGTTACTGTGTACAGAACATTACATAGAAAGATATGTGGGATGCATGTCTGAACAGAGGCTGTCTTCACAGTAAGATGGTAAATACAAGGATATCAGCATACATTAAAGCTCCCTTAAAGTCTGTATTCAAACCTGCACCATCAGGTGGCCTACTTTTGTTAAAGGATTAAAGAATAAATGAATTTGTAAGACTGTCCTATGTTATTTCTTTGTGAAAATAAATAACTAATCAGTATAATCAGCTGCCTCTTCTGTGTTATGGAGTTAGAGGTTATCTGCCCCGAGTGATAAGAACTGAACCACTTCTCCATTTGCCACAGGATCTGGTTAGCTAATTTTTCTACTCATCTCTAGATCAGAGAAAACTGTAGTCCAAGGCTATGGAATTATAGTTGCTGCAGAATGTGCTGAATGGTGACATTGATCACAGTAATAGAAATGTGGACAGTGTGCCAGAAGACAAAAAAAACGAGATGGAAAAAGCCAGAGTTAGCTTTAGCAGAGTCTGATTCATCAGATTAGGAGCAAAAGGTTTTATGGATCAGCCTGTGTTTCCATCATTTCCATGTTTAATGTAAGCAACATCATTTCCAAAAAATACTGTGAGGTATAAAGATACCTACATTATAAATCACATTTATTGATATTCATACACATACATGTGATCTGTATGAGATTTTACTGTATGTGTATAAATATCATATAAGCCGCTATGTGGAAGCATAAACATGCAGGTCTCCATAGACAGTACTCTCTGTGCATTTTTGATCATGCAAATATCATATTTTCCCTGCTGCCACTTAAAAGGCAACCCAGAGACAAAGCTCTAACTTGAGTGCTTTGATAAGTATTATAGAGAAATTATGACTACTATCAGGAGTGCACTTCCTTCTGAGGCTTCACCATTGAGTATGGCATGGGAGGAGAATATGAAGCTGGGAGTAACAGCTATATAAAATAAAAATTAAAAACATTTTTTCCTTACTTATTTTAAATATTGTCTGAGCTTATTTGTTTGGTTGTTTTAATTAAGTTCATTAATTTACAGATGGCTGAAAAAACTTCTTGGAATTCTTGGGATCTGGAAATATCTTTATAACAATGTTGTGTTTCTTAAATTACTCCTCCGTTTTCTATATACATATCAAAAAGAGACATCTGATTTTCAAAGTGCTTTAAGTCCACAGCTGTTTACCAGGGAGTTTCACGTGGTTGCTTCTCTGTCCATTAACTTTTAAATATCAGATCACTCTTTTTGATGCACTCTCTATAAATTTAAAATATATTAAAGAGCTAATTACATTTTCCCTCTAAATTTGTTTGGGAAAAACCTTGAAATTCTGCCCAGAAAGGTTTTAGTATGGCCTGCATTAGCAGTCCCACTGCAAGGCAGAGTTGATTTTTATTTTTATTTGGCCTCTAATCCACCCAGCCTCAGGGGATCACAAGTCAGTGTCATGATAATACAGTAAATTTTCAGGTCCCGGAATAACAATGACCACCTCCAGTTTTATTGGCCAGCTGGGTGCTGGTGGAAATTGCTAGTGCTGGTTGAAGAGAAAGGAAGAGGAGAGGGGGCAGACATGTTAGGAGGCAGTATGAGACAAAGAAAAGCAAAAGTGTGGATGTTTTTAAGGAGTTTGGCTCGCCCCTTCAGTTCCAGTGAAAGAAACTCTAAATGCTACTTAACAAGACATTTTGGACAATTTCATGCTCCCAATTTTGTGGGAACAATTTGAGGATACCCCCTTCCTGTTCCAACATAACTGCATATCAGTGCACAAAGGAAGCTCCATGAATACATAGATGAGCAAGTTTGGTGAACTTGACTGACCTGCACAGAGTCTTGACCTCAACTGGCCAGAGGACCTTTGGGATGAATTAGAGCGGAGTGCCAATTAGAGTGTAAGTCAAGCCATCTCGTCCAACATCAGTGTCTGACCTCACAAATGTGCTTCTGCAAGAATGATCAAAATTTCAAATAAACACAATCCTGAAACATTTAAAAAGCCATCCCAGAAGAGCTGAAGTTTTTAGAGCTGCAAGGTTGAGCTGACATCATATTAAACCCTATTGATTAAGAATAAAATGTCACTCAAGTTTATGTGTCTCTGTGTGAGCGAATACTTTGCTGTTTTCTTTCCTGCTTGTCTCAGATCCATAATATATAACATTGAAATGTCTGTCAAAATGATGCAAATAATGAATCTCAAAAAGATCATCAGTCTCTGATTCTTCCACTATATAATACTCACTTGAATAAATACCCAACATTAGATGGTATGCAGAAAAACAATGATGGGTGCATTTGTGGATCCGATGCAGTTACTGTGTAACTTAAAAATCCCAGATATGTAAACCAGCAATATTACTGCTGTATTTTCTAGCCACAGAACCACTGCGCCATTCTACACAAATGTCACACATTTTAAGTATGATAGTAAATAATGTCTTTACTGCAAGAATGATAGTAAACACATATTGTACATATAATAGAATATGAACAAAAATCACCCTTAAAGGTTTTTTGTAAAGAAAGACTAGTTAAGGAAATACGTTTTATAGTTTCTGTGCTTCTGTATCTGACCCTCATAGATACAGAAACTCTCCCTCTACCAACACTTTGATCTCACTTTGCAGCATTGTGCTCGCACTCTTAGTCTAACTCTCCCTAATGGTTCTCACTAAGCTAGAGGCAACTCGCCTTAGTGAGAACTCCCTGCCACCACCTACTCCTGGCCTCCTTATCGCTGTCTCGGAAAAGATGGGCTCTTTTCTGATGAAGTCCATCCATTTTTCATGTTGCTCCCTTCCTGATGTCTTGCCTGCCTGTGTCACATGCATGCTTCCTGACACATTGGCTAACCATTATAAATATTAAATGTCTGGGGTCTTGTGCTTCCAGAAACATTACCAGACTTGGGCCAACATACAGTAATTAGATTTAAGATGAACATACATCAGAAGAAAAATGGAGTGAAGATACTCAGTTATCATATTGTTGAATCAAAGAGCATGTTGTAGATTTTGCTTAACGTGAATTAAAGCATAAGTAAATTCATTGTGTGTTTGGCTTGTTTAAGTAACTTTTTGACTCAGAAAAACATTGCATTAGTCAATTTCTGATGCTTGACAGATGATTCACTCCCTGGTCCATTTTCCTGCAACAAATATATTGTGAACTTTCCTTTGTCATAGCATGCTATGCCATGAACTCTTGTAGCTTAAAAATGTGAAACATCAGAGCTTTGGTGAGAATTACATGCAAATACAAAAACTTTTATGGTGTTTGGAGACAAAGAGATGAAGAATTCACTTAATTACCATAAACATTAAAATTAGCTATGCTAAGTATGCCTCTTTGGAAGAATGCTAACATGGTGATTTGCATTGTACTCAGACTTCTATGCTTTGGTTGCACGCGCTGGACACTGGGCCTTATTTACTTAAAGTGTTTAAGTACAAATCTGTGTGTATTTCATGTGTACAAACATTTCATGCATAAATCTGTGATTTATCAATTTTTATTAAAAAATGCATTTAAAGTAATAAAAGTACTAAATGGAAAGGTGCAGCTTTAACTACTATCCATCCTCCGCTTATCTGGGGCCAGGTTGTGGGGGCAGCATCATAATCCGAGAAGTCCAGACCTCCTTCTCTCCAGCCACCTCCTCATCCTATCCAGGGGAACACCGAGGTATTCCAAGGTCAGCTGAGAGACACAATCTCTCAACTTGCTCCTTTTGATGTGGAGTAGTAGCGGCTCTACTCTGAGCTACTCTCAAACTCTTTACCCTATTTCTAAGGGAGAGGCCAGCCACCCTTTGGAGAAAGCTAATTGTACCCGTATATCATTTTTTTGGTAACTACCCAAAGCTCACTTCCATCTTGCTGTCAGTATGTTACAGTATATTTATTTTCAAATAGTTCTCACTTTTTTGGAATTTTGGAACGCTGCACCTCCTCTGGCTTCCTTATCGGACCTCAGACAATTTTATTAATTTTTCTACACTCAGACTTTCTCCTTTTCTCTTGCCTTAGCAGTGTAGGCTTCTTTATTACACTATTGTCACCAGTTTCTCTACTTTGGCTGGAGATAAATGCATTTCCATATAGAGAAAAATGGGGGTGTGGCAGTATGTAGATCTTATGCACTTAGACTGGTACACACATTTCATAAATCCAATGGCAATCCTGTTTGAAAACTCTGTTTTTGAGTAGGTTAGTTAATGTGGCCCACTGGTCCAGAAGTCTTGTGGTTTGTTCAGATTCTACTTTGTAAACCTAAGCCAGGCTGCAGTGTACTTTTTATAACGATATAAATATGGATAGCAAGCCATATTTTTTTCAGTTGTTTTCTATTTGTGATGTCATGAGGTTTAACATAGCAATATTTTAACAGAACCCTGTAGAGATTGAAAAGCATTAACACATATAAATGCTCTAGACCAGCAAACTGCCAAAACCTCTGCTTTAGTAGATTTGCTGATGATCGATTAATTAAGTGCACTTGATTAGCAGCTGTTTTCTCTCTTAATTTCCATAGAAGCTGCAACGATGCATGTAATTTTTTACACCATTGCATAGATTCATGTGAACACATTCCCTTTCATGTGGCTGTATATTCATGTCATCAGAGTATGTTTTTGAAAATAATTCCAGTTGTTGGACCCTTAGCTAATATATTTGTAGAGATGACATGGGAGGTGAGGAGGAAACATGGGTTGGGGCATTTTATATACCATGCACATGTTTTTAACTATTTCTAACCTCTTGCAGGTGCAATAGGTTGTTATCATTCATTGTAGTCAGTGATTAACTGACTGAGGTCTAAATCATCATAGGTGGCAACCCTAACTCCATGTTTTGAAGAAAGGCAACATTTTTTGAAGTGAGTCATTTAGAGCCATTGTATTCTTTGTTCCCTGTTAGATAAATATAAAAAAATTACATATTATGATTACCCAGTGTTAGAGTCAAAGGTTTAAGGGCAATAGCGTTAATCACAACAGTAGTTGCCCCAAGGCGCTTTATATTGTAAGGTAAAGACCCTACAATAATACATAATGTGAAAAATGTGATAACGTAAGTGAAAAGGCCAAATCTTAAACATCTGTCATAGGTGACAGCTGAGAGGACTAACCTCTTAAAGTCCATCACTGATCATCATTGAAGTCTATTAATTTATGAAATGTTCATCTTCAACTGTTGTTCATTGGGTGGACAACATTGGGTGTGCGTGTGTGTGTGTTCGATGGACACTAACCCCAGAAATGTAAAGGATGTTCTCCATCAGTCCATAAGAAAACCATATGTTGTGTTCCTCTGTGTGCTGATGTGATTGTGGTCTTCCTGTGTATACAGAGGGTTTCCAGGAACCCAGAGGTGCTCAGGGTTAATGGATGGAGCCTCATGCTTCCTGCTGACAGCAAGTTAATAACCGTAGATTCACAGTCACAAACACATAATTATACATAGGCAGGTAAGTGGTTAGGCTGAAGGATAGTGGGACACTGTGGTTGCCGAAGGGAGAGAGAAATCAAGTAAAAGGAAGGGAGAGTGGTGAGTGGTAGTGGTGGCAACACTATTGTTGTTACTCTTTTTAACTCCATTACCAGAATCTCACTCTTCCTAGCGACATGTCAATACAGGTAGGCAATAGAACTTGGCTGAAATACTTATGAACATGAAAAATTGCATTGATTTGCATTTATTTCATTATATTCAATTCAATTCAATTCAATTCAATTTTATTTATATAGCGCCAAATCACAACAACAGTCGCCTCAAGGCGCTTTATATTGTGTAGTAGATCGTACAATAATAGATACAGAGGAAACCCAACAATCATATGACTCCGTATGAGCAAGCACTTTGGCGACAGTGGGAAGGAAAAACTCCCTTTTAACAGGAAGAAACCTCCGGCAGAACCAGGCTCAGGGAGGGGCGGCCATCTGCTGCGACCGGTTGGGGTGAGAGAAGGAAAACAGGATAAAGACATGCTGTGGAAGAGAGACAGAGATTAATAACAGGTATGATTCAATGCAGAGAGGTCTATTAACACAAAGTGAGTGAGAAAGATGACTGGAAAGGAAAAACTCAATGCATCATGGGAATCCCCCGGCAGCCTACGTCTATTGCAGCATAACTAAGGGAGGATTCAGGGTCACCTGGCCCAGCCCTAACTATATGCTTTACAAAAAAGGAAAGTTTTAAGTCTAATCATAAAAGTAGAGATAGTGTCTGTCTCCCGAATCCAAACTGGAAGCTGGTTCCACAGAAGAGGGGCCTGAAAACTGAAGGCTCTCCCTCCCATTCTACTTTTAAATACTCTAG
>VUQG01005401.1:2882-19335 GCA_015106755.1 Etia nguti | reverse complement strand
TGAGTCCACTGTCAGAGGCCATAAGAAGATCATTTGTAACCTTCACTAAAGCTGTTTCTGTGCTGTGATGAGCTCTGAAACCTGACTGAAACTCTTCAAATAAGCCATTCCTCTGCAGATGATCTGTTAGCTGTTTGACAACTACTCTTTCAAGGATTTTTGATATGAAAGGAAGGTTGGAGATTGGCCTATAATTAGCTAAGACAGCTGGGTCTAGAGATGGCTTTTTAAGTAAAGGTTTAACTACAGCCAGCTTGAAGCCCTGTGGTACATAGCCGATTATTAGAGATAAGTTGATCATATTTAAGATTGAAGCATGAATTAATGGTAGGAATTCCTCGAGCAGTGTTGTAGGAATGGGGTCTAAAAGACACGTTGATGGTTTGGAGGAAGTAATTACTGAAGTTAACTCAGAAAGATCAATTGGAGAAGAAGACTCTAAATAAATACCAATGGTGCTGAAAGTAGCTGTAGATAATATTACATCTGTGAGATGACTATGAGTATTTTTTTCTTTAATGTGTAAAATTTTATTTGTGAAGAAGTTCATGGAGTCATTACTCATTAATGTTAAAGGGATGGTTGGCTCAACAGTACTCTGACTTTTTGTCAGCCTGACTACAGTGCTGAAGAGAAACCTAGGGTTGTTCTTATTTTCTTCAATCAGTGATGAATAGTAAGATATCCTAGCTTTCTGGAGGGCTTTCTTATAAATCAGCAAACTATTTCTCCAGGCTAAATAATGATCTTCTAATTTTGTGATACGCCATTTCCCCTCCAGCTTATGAGTCATCTGTTTTAAGCCACGTGTTTGAGAGTTATAACAGGGAGTCAGGTACTTCTGAAATGAGGCTCTCTTTTTCACAGGAGCTACAGTACCCAGAGTCATACGTATTGAGGAGGTAAAATTATTAACAAGATAATCGACCTCTGTTGGAGTAGCATTCAGGTAGCTGCTTTGCTCTGTGTTGGTACAGGGCATTGAAAATGATGATAACAGTGGGTGGATTATATTCTTAAACTTAGTTACAGCACTATCTAACTCTCACAGCAGAAACTGAGACTCAGCGCTTTTCCAATCTTCTATTGTCCACTTTTATTGAGTTCATGCAAATTGTCAGGGGTGGCACCCAGTGTGGTCTCCTGTTTCTGTAGAACATCTGCTTCCAGTTTTGACATGTTGTGCATTCTGAGATACTCTTTTGCATACCTTGGTTTTAATGAGTGGTTATTTGAGTGGCTATCACCTTCTAATAAACTCAAAGTAGTCATTTTTCTTTGACCACTGGGATCTGTGTGGCTGCTTATTTTCTCTATTTCTGACTATTCTTTGTAAACACTAGAGAGATGGATAAATCCCCGTAGATTAGAAGATTGTGAAATACTCAAGCAAGCACGTGTCGCTAAGAAAAAGGTCTCACTGAATTCATTTAAATCACCTTTTATCCCAATTCTGATTCTCAGTTTGAACTTCAGCAGATTGTCTTCACCATGTCTACATGACTAAATGCACTGAGTCACGGCCATGTGATTGGCTGAATAGATGCTTGCATTAACAAGCAGTTGAACAGGTGTATTCAGTGAAGTGACCTGTGAGTAGAAGGGTGTGGTTACAGATAGTATTGTTAAATGAATCATGAGATCTTTCTGGAATACAAACACTTGAAAATATAAATGAATAGCTAGTCCTGGTCAGTACTTTTGAGCTTTTAGCAAGTGGCCAGGATAAAGCAAAATTTACAGCGAGGCCAGCTGGTTAGGACTTGTTTTCTCTTGTTCAGTCTGTGCTTACTCACACACCACTGGCATCACAGGGCGATCATGAAGATTATTTGTTATTTGTATTATTTCTAACAGTGTTTGGTCATGTTGGAATCAAATACCAGCAGCTTTGATGAAAATAAAACTAGTTACAAGTAAAGTAGCTCTCCAGGCTGTAAATCCTGCTAGAAAAAAGTATTTTACATAGTGCACCTTTAATAATTTAGGCAGCTTGTCTAGTGCCTTTAAACTTAAAACCTTAAAATTAACATAACAGATGGTGCTTAATAACAACTGTGGTTTTCATCGCATGGGTAGTTATTATCTTCTTATATTATGTGATTCACAACCCGAACTGTTGATGGAAATTTCTGATAAAAACTCAAGAGTTGTTGAGCATAAGTCAGAATAATAATGTGCCTCGTAAAAACTGAACGCTGACTGATGAATTTTTGTAACAACATAAATTACACAGCTATAAGTGGCTGTTTTATAACTTCCATACAGAGAGAGGAAATGGAAAGACTAAGGCTTGAAATAAGAGGAAGTCCTGTTTTTCAAGGCTCAAGGGTCTTTCCCAAGACGCACAATGGTCTTCTCTGTCCACATGATGCACCAAGACTGAGCACAGAGGCAACCTTTTGCCATATATGCTAGATCAACTATACACTTAAAATGTACAATGCACAGTGTAAACAAAGGTAGATACAGAGTCAATCACACTCAGCTGCAGAAAAAAAATTGGGCCTGAGCTATGAAAAAGCTATTTTTGTGCATGAAAGTAACATAACCTCTTCTTCTTAAACTTACTGGGATTTCAATTCAAGTAAGTTTAGTTTTAAAACAAACATCCGTGTATATTTATCCATTCTTTTGGAAAACATTGTGTAAAAGAATCTCTCTCTTTTACACCATGGATGGTGGTACCCCTCCATGCCAGCATCCCCACTGACTCCTTTTGTTCTCCTTAACCCTGCTTTGCCTCTCATATTGGCTTAGTTTAAAGGCACTGCCCAGACTCTAAGCTTTGCATCTGACTTACTTACTTATACACCTATGTAAAGACAAATTGCACCAACTTTTGTAAATCAGTTTATATTTGAAAATGTCATTTGTGTCCTTTGCTTCAGACAGGAAGCGCCATGATGTCATCTCCTATGGATGTCATCTTTAATGAGCACAGTGTATACATATACGCAGCAGTATGTTAAAAACATACACATCTTCTGAACCAATGGCTAAAACATGGCTGCGGATGTCTGGTTTTGTTCCCAAGAGGTGAACTGAGCTGTGTGTGTTCACACGACTTTAATTTGGAGTTTGACTTGTATGAGCTGTGGGAACAAGGAGTAGGTGGCGTAGGTTTACACAACCCCCGAGGAAAGATGAAGAAATTACTCCAGCAGGAGAGAAGGAGCCAGATGTTAGGTTTTCAGGTTTACACATGAAAGGCTGAAGTATTAAGTATGCAAGATGAAACTGATTTTGATCCAAATGATGTCGAAATATTGGAAAATGTAGTGCAGAGGTTGTGCATGTGGCATCACAGTATGCATGAATACACGCACACACAAACCCACAGTAGAGTCTTTCACAAGAACTCAGGCCACACAGTCTCTCTTTTCTTCTATCAATCATCAACGAGCAAGTATGTATGTGTGTGTGTGGCTCGCAAGGAGTTGTGTGTCCACTGTCTGAGCCAGAGGACAAGGAGCAGGGGCAGGGGTGAGAATGGAGATGTTTGGAGGGTGTAGAGGACATAGAGGATGGGTGGATTGTTGGGTAATGAGTCATTGGAGCCTCCTTCAAAGCCTGCTCTCCAGCGCTATCACCCCCCCCTCCAAAACCCAAGCAGGGAGGCCCACTGGAATCCAGACCCATGGATGGAAGAGCTGAGTAGGCAGGCTGCATACAGCGTGCATGCACACGCATGGTAGGAGTACACGCACACACACACACACAACACACACACACTTCACTCCCTCTGACTAGGGTCAGGATTTTGCCACAGAGGACGTGGCCACAGTAACAAAGGCTTCTACTGTAAAAATTTTGATGGGTGGGTGTACAGTGTGTGGTTTTCTGTACTTTGTGTAAGCCCAATGCAACTTATTATCTTTCCATAGCAAACTGGTGAAATGGTTTTTCATGCCCTATGCCCATGCGTGAACATGACTGGGTACACGTGATTTAATTTAACCCTTTTTCTTATTCCTTGTACAGTCCTTTACAAATTCAACAAGGAGACAAGTATTTGTTTGGAAAATCAACAACCTGCTGGCAACAAACTCCCTTGTGTGATCTTTTTGTTAATGCTGAAGAGCCTGGTAGCAAGTGTAGGACTTCACATATGTACAAACACACACAGCAGCTGTGACTTTGTGTCACAGCTTTCACTTTCCCGTTTATTCGATCAGGAGCAACTGTCTTGCTTGAGTGGCCACTGTTGAAAACAATGAGGCACAGGCAGGAAGCAGAGATCAGTCAATATAGCTTTTAACGCACTGTGTAAACAGGATCAAACACACACATAATCTTGGTGCTATACTTTATACATAGCTGCCTCGACTATATTTAAGATGCCAAACATTCTCTTGTGGCTGCAGAATAGCATGCATGCTGCACAGGTCAAAGGTCACTCCTCTGGGGACACCCTGATTCATAAAAATTTAAAATGTAATAAAAATTATTTTTCTCTCTTGTTGAGTTTAACTTAAGGTGGTGATAGGTGTGTAGTGTTGACTTCAATGCTGAGCGAGTGTGCATTTGTCTCGTTAATCCCTGGGACGGGTACTTCAGGACAAGACTCGACAAGAGCAGCAGCGTCTCTACGTGGAAATCTCACAGGCAGGCAGTGCCGCAACCACAGCAACAAGTCAAAGCGTGACCCTAATGCCTGTAGATAATGCAATGGCACAAGGTAACAGCTAAGCATATCCTCCTTTGCCCGTGCCTTAATAGGCCATGACTACCTGTCTGCACATGAAGACCACCCAACATTCTTTTCCAAAGAATTACATCATATGGTGTAGGTGGCTGGCACAGCAACAGACAGGCAGGGCATCGGTATAACCACACCACAAAAAAAGAAAAAGAAATCAGCACTTGCCTTAAAGACTTTTCCCTTTTTAGTGACTTAGTCATTCATCCTTTGAATCATCAAAGGCTCAATGTAATGAGTCAGGTTAGATGGAAAGATTGGTTTTTATTATCCATTCTATCACACAGAGATGGCCGAGTACATAACAATGAAAGGTTTAACAGACTATCACACGGATATACTTACATTAAGATTTGCAAATACAGAATAGTGCTACTGTAGTCAGTCACACCAAATTAATTACTATAATAAATTGAATCCACTGAAAAAGTTAAATGATGAGGACTCCATGCTGACTCTGACACTTAAACCCATGTGTTTACACAAAATAATTGTGAAGCGTTATCCCCAGTAAAGCTACCTATCCAACCATGTTCTTCTGCTTTTCCTGTTGAGAGTTGCATTTGGACTAGAGTCTATCTCAGCTGTGGAGGGAATCAGAGGCAGGGCACATCCTTAACAGCTATAGAAAGGGTGGAACTACAGAACAAACAGGAGGATGTGCAAATCCTCACAGAAAGGCCACAGTCACCCTGTGGATTCAAACTGAGGGCCTTATTGTTGTGAGGCAACAGTGGGAACCACTGCACCACCACACCACCTGTCATCAAAATAACTTATATGTAAAAGGGCAGCTTTCACAATACAACTTGTAAGTTTAAAAAGATTTGTTTTATTGGTAAATCAACTGCATTTTACATGCAGTGACCTGGGAACATTACAAAATCCCTCTCTCTCACTGGTTCACAGCACAACTCTTGAATAAGGCAAAAGCCTAACCACGGGAAGTAGCAGGGTTTCTATGTCTTACTTAAAGATGTAGAAAAAATGTGGATGATGTACTGAAACGCAGCTTGAACGCTGAAACATTTAGTTGAGACTTCAATAGATCTCAGAAAATATTCAGAGACCAAAAAGAATTAAGAAACAAATACTGCTTTCTTCACTGGTTACTATGTAGCCAAATAAATGTAGATGAAGTACACAGACCAGCCTTTTTGCTGAACTATAGTAGAGGTTGAGAACTCAAATAGTATACAGTCCCCTTAGAAAGTACCAGAGAAAGAAAAAGGGTGGACTTTGTGCTTTCGCTCTCTCTTTTTTTTTTTTTTGGAATAACTAAAACTACATCTCCAATCCAAAAATTATTAAAAACCATTAAAGTGCTCAGAACAACAGAAATTCACCAGGAAAAGTGGACATCTCCTTTCGAAAATGCAAACGATTCCATCAAGTAAATCACCAATGCATTCAAATTCAGCTGAAGTTAAATGCTTCAGTAACTGTTTTGCAGACTCTCCTAAAGCTGATCGTGTTCATCTGGACGTAGCGTTTTCAGTGGGAGAAACGTTTCGTCACTCATCCAAGTGACTTCTTCAGTCTCACCTGACTGCAGGTTTCCCCAATCTTATAAACAGTACATTTGCATAATGACTGAAACCAGCCCACTGAGGGAACAATAGTTAGTTTTGTAAACTGCACAGATTTCCTCTACGTGACAGTACTGGTATTAAACTTCAAGATTGTAGCACTGATTTACTCAGAGAAGTTAACCTGACATTATCTAATCTTATATAACAATAATAAGTAGACACATGACACACTCTGCCTCGGGGTGCTGCTGACTGCCAGACTCCCTCCCCCTGTATCCGGGAGGCCGAGACAAGTCTGGGCAAGTTCGCTGTCTGTGCCTCCCTGCTGCATTTCAGCATGGCTCAGCCTATTCTGAACAGGACTGAAAAAACATCCAACTTGAGTCCTGCTGCCATTACGCCAAAACAAGCAGAACACGCCTCAGTGCAGCTGGCCACTCACCTGGGGAGAAAATACAGAGGCGGGGAGGGTGGGGTGGACATGGATCACAGAGAGAAAATGAAAGGATTCTTTGTGTTTAAGTATGGCTTAGGACACTGTAAGGTGGAGGGGAAAAGCCTAAAAAATAAACAAGACAGCCACTCAAAATAACTGAAGCTAACAGTCAAAGCTCCATACTTAGAGATAAGCATTAGCTAGCAATGTTGGTTGATACTAGTATGATAGGTAGATGATAGATACTTTGTTTCTATGCTCTAAGCTCCGCATGTAGCTCCCCATAAAATTTTCCTGACTTGCAGCCATGTCACTAGCTGATTAGATATTTGCTAGAGGGGGCATGATGAATTGGATTGATAAATTCAGTCCACTTTCAGCCCACTGAAATGTGTTAATTTTTTCAATGACAAAATGACAACATATGCCTTATGTAGCATTGTGGCACAGTGGTTAGGACTGTTGCCTCACAGTAAGAAGGTCCCAAGTTCAATTCCACCATCATGCCAGGGTCTTTCTGTGTGGAGTTTGCATGTTCTCCCCATGTTTGCATGGGTTCTCTCCAGGTACAGCTTTCTACCACAATCCAAAGACATGCAGTTAGTGGGGATAGGTTCATTGGAAGCTCTAAATTGACCATAGGTGTGAATGTCTGTCTGTATGTGTTAGCCCTGCGACAGACTGGTGACCTGTCCAGGATGTACCCTGCCTCTCACCCTAAGACAGCTGGGATAGGCTCCAGCCCCCCCCGTGACCCTGAAAAGGACAAAACAAGCATTATGAAAAATGTCTGAACCTTTTTGTATCGACTGTCACGTCTATTTGATTTAAATCCTACAGCACAACAGAAATGGACCCAAAGTGCTTTAGAGACAGGCACCTTTACATTCCAGATCTCCAACAAAACCCAGTTTGAAAATACATGAAAAGCTGAAGGATGTGATTTGTTGTATTAACTAATTATTGTGGAAAGTAAAAATCATGGTGCTTTATTGAAGACTTTATCAGACTCCAATAATAAGCAGCAGACCAGGTGTACCTAATAAAGTGGTGGTGAGTAGTAGTTCATGTCAGGCTGAGGCAGGAAGACACTAAAACACAAGTTCATTTTACTTAAGCAGGTTAGGAGGATTTTTGTTCAGCTGAACGTGACACATTGATATTCCAGGTATTTGCCTCATTACAGTTCAAATACTTTCTCTGTAAGTTGCTATCACTCACATAATCTGACACGGAGACACAATGAAGTTTTTTACAGGGTGTGAGCTACATGGCGTGGGACGTTTTACTTAAATCAAACATATCTTTTACTTTAGGTGAGGTGAGGATTTTTGAGCGCCGTGTACCACATAAAATCGGTTCGAGGTCAGTAAGCACAACCAGAATTCATACATAAGGCGCACTGGATTATAAGGCGCACTGTCGATTTTTGAGAAAATTAAAAGATTTTAAGTGCGCCTTATAGTGCGGAAAATACGGTATACAGCACACTTTGGTACAGCAGCAGATATGGTGGATGTTAAAGTAGAGACAATTTTTACTTATAGCTGCTTGAAGCTGTCTCCAAAAGAGAGCAATTTCCCAAAGACTAGCATGTTAAAATGTACAACCTGTTATAATAGCTGTCACGTTTACAGCCTGGAATAAAAATGCCATTACCTCCTTAATAACATCTGCATGGAACCACAATATGTTTTTTTAATAATGTATAATGGCAGTTTAAATTGCTGCAGTTGTCAGGTCGACATTTGTCCACTAGGCTTCATGTCTGCTAATTAAAGCACAGACTGTATATAAAAGATGAGCCTAGGCAGCTCCCACTGTTCCTATGACCTCAGTAAACACATCCTGATGGTTGTGATTGATTTTCTCCAGTAGCATCAGAAAAAAGAAAAATCAGCAGAAGGTTTAAGTCGGCCTACTTTGCAAATGACGCGTCGCTATGTACGAGTTTCTTATGGGAAAATTTAGATTCTGCAGTAACATTGGCAGCTATGGATTATCTGTCTAAGAGCGTTTTCAAAAATGAACTCAGTTGTCGCTCTTTTCCCTATTCTGGCCATCATCCTCTCTGCAGTTTATATTTTGCAGGACTGCATGGGAGCACATTGGTGATGGTGTAAAACTCCTCTCCGCATGCAAATACCACAGCAAACTGACATAATCAGAGTACCATAAATTAAGCATTTGTCAGATCCAGTACTTTCTTTTCACATGGGAAACATGAAAACGCACAGCTGAAGGCATCACAACCAGACCTTGCGAACCAATAGGCGACGTCACAGTGGCCATCTACAATCTACAGTCTATGGTCCTGCTACATTCGATGACAAGTATTAAGTATGACCACAGGAGCCGATGGTGCATGATTTCTACTTAGTGGCTGATGCTATTAAAAAAAAAACTCTAAGATGTGTAAAATAAAAAAATAATATCTGAGAATATTACAATGCTGGGGGTGTGTGTGTGTGTGTATGTATGTGTGCATATATAAAAATTTATATATTTTTTTTTATCCACAACAGGATCACAGGTCCCAATGGCTACTAAAAGTGAGCAAAAAAGTTTGTGTGGAACAATACGTTTGGCCAGAGCTCAGTTTGCACTCCTCATTTGTCCCTGACCAGGAGATGTAAACACATACACTGTTAGAAACCCACTCAAACATATTCCAAGGTACCTCCTCTGGAGTACTCACTGCCTGGAAAAAGAACACAAACACTCTCCAAAGACCTAATATGGACTATCACTCCTTCCGCCAACCCCACACATACAGTTAGACAACACAATGGTCCATTTTACTCCCACTCAGATATCCAGCTAACTCTGCTGAATAGAAACAATGCAAGGGAAGGAGATGACCCTTTGATCTTTATTCAGCTACCAATCGGCTCTCTCTGTAGCTCAGCTAAGCTCCTGCCATATTCTCATCAGACGCTTCCTCCTTCAGGATGCAAAGTGGAGGGAAAAAAAGGGCTTTTCAAGATCTAACTAAGAGATGGTGGAAACATCGGCTCATATAGATCAATTGGATTGGAAGAGATAAAACACTGTGAAATTGAGAAGACAATCCTTGTTATAGGAAATGCCTGCCCCTTTACAGTTTTTTAAACAAGACACTGATTCCCCAAGAGCTCCGTGTATGTGTACAAACAAAAGCAAATAATCTACAGTGAAAAAATTAATTATCAGGTAAGATTCAAACTTCAAATGGAAACGTCTACATTGATTTTCATGGTGACTTTAAGACACTATTTTTAATAGTACTGTACAGAATATTTTCGCTATAACAGCACAATTAAACACTGGCTTATCAAACAAGGTGATTTTTTAATGGATATAATTATTATTATTGACAAGAAGTTCATATCACATTGATGCACACACAAAAAAACTAAAAATAGCTACAGGGAGACATTAAATCATAATGACATTCCAGCTGTGCAGATTAGGCGGATTCTTTTGGCTAAAACTGACACATGGATATGCCGGGTATTCACTTCTTTACAGTTCAAAGACTTTCTTTGTAAGGTGACAGTAACTAGACTGTTGCTGTCGCTCACATGATCTCATACCTAAGGAAGGTGTTACAGGATGTGAACTACATAACATGAGAAATTTGACTTGTATATTGTCATGTAGTGCTAAAAAGGATAGTTCTTTTCCAACACTTGCATAAATTGAAAACTACCTGTAGCTAATTCAATAGGAAGAAATCTAACTAATCTATGACCATTAGTATTTTCAAACTATTTTACTGGACTTACTTGTGATGTTACAGAAAAATTAGAGATTAATTGCATGTTAGCAGTGCTTAATAATCCTACCTCTTGGACCACAAACAATTCAGTTACCCTCACTGGAGGGGGTAACTGAATTCAGTGTGGCAGAGATATCAATCCATGTTGTGTCTAGTTGAAGACTTCTACTTTCTCAAGTTGTACTCTCAGGCCTGAGCTCAGGGCTGAACAGTTACTATCACAGATGTGATTCAAAGTTTTTGGTACCCCTCCCAAACACAAGGGAGCAAAGAAATCTTTCAAAGATGAAACTGAAACTGATTTTTGATTTGTGGTGTGATGCATCATTTTAAATATGCTGTAAAGTAACAAAATAAAGGGGCTCACAATCTGGATGTTCTTTGAAAGTTTCCTTTTTTTCTGACTGAACAAAAGGCTTTATATATTTAAAGACATCTTCACTGAAGACTTGAGATCATCAACATACATTTAAAGGAATATGTGTCTGATTGTTCTTGTTCGTCTTTCAGAATTGAGGTCTTTGGAGCCTGCTTTGCTTAAGAAAGACACTAATTGTGCAGCCAGACTTTGAATTGTTGTCTGTTTGCGTTGCCTCCGTCCCAGTCATTTAATTTCTGTCCAGCATGTAAAAGATTTATGAGGCTGAAAGCTCAGCCTAGTTACATAAAAGGGAGCTGCTTCACAAATGTGATACAGTCCCAGTTAGAAATGTCCTTACCTACATCAACATCGCCCTCTAGTGGGAGAACTGCAAAGAAAACAATTTTGCGGTATTGTGAATATCACTGGATATGATTTTAAATATTAATGAGAGGCAGAAGCAGAGGCAGGGTTAAAACATTTTACTGTAGTGCTACAGTAGTCAACAGGTATGAATGAAAACATCAGGCAATCATCATGTTTTCATCACATTGTTCCATATGACAAAAAAATCTGGCATGTAGAATCCCACAACATGGCAGCAGTGTAGAAAAGAGGATAATAATGCAAAGAAAAACAAATTAAGGTTTAAATAACAGCATTCAAAGAGTCGACTTCCTTCTTCTGCTCGCCCGTTATCTCCTGCAGAGCTGATCGGTACTGGTGATGAGGCTTAAATTCAAGGACTAATATACCAGTAAAAACCGACATCACAGACATGGCTTAGTTTAGCGTGGCCACACAGGCGTCCTCGCTCGTGTGTGCTCCATCACACTAACACACACACATACGCACATGCATACATACATCACGCACATACATATACAAAATGACAAACCTACACAAGCCCCGGGAGATCGATTGTCACTGGTCTCCGTCCTCCAAGCTGATTTAGATTAGGAAAGTCAAGCTTAATCACACAATAAATACATTCTGAAATCTCTTTTTGAAATGGACTGCCTGACAAATATATACAAACTGATTAAAAGATTAAAAAAAGAACAACTCATTACTAAGTGTTTACATCTAAAACAGTCATTTGAACATGTTGAAGACCGAGATGCACACACAAACCCCTTCTATTAGGCCAAAGTATTAATTATGTTTTCCTCTCTCTCTCTCATTATTCCCTCCGTTTCACCCTCTTCATGCTTCTTTATGTAACTGATTATACACTAGTGTCATGGTCTAGACCAAAGCGGTGCTATCCTATTGTCCGTTCAGTTACTGCACTACAGGCACACAAATACAAAGACACTCAGTTTGGCTCTTGGCCCTGCCTCGTTCCAATTATCCTTCCTACAAACAGAAGCAGTGCTGCCTGTAAACAAGTACTCTTTGTCCTTTCGGATTATAAATACTGTTTTGGTAAATGCATCATCAATAAAAGACGAAACAGAGTGTATTTTAGTGTACACCGATACAAAACACACAATTGCACTGTGAGAAGAGTTTCCTTCTTCATTTGTATTTCTTCTGGTTGGTTTTTTTGTTGTGGTTTTTTTGTTATTTTTTTATTATTTTGGCTTCAGCATTAAGGCCCAAAAATCTGGAGTGTTAGGGAAGAAGTAGTCCAAGCGGTGATCTGCCTGCGCCCAAAGGGCCTATTGTAGGTACAGACAACACATATACAGGCACACTCACAGATAAACAGTATTGCAGGGCAATATAAAAGACACTAAGGAATGGTGAAACATCCTCTCTGTCATTTCTCTATGCTAAATCATTCTCAATCATACATTTCTTCTTTTATTTAAAATCTTCTGAACCGTGCTCGTCTTTCATTCCTCCTCTCCTGTCCAAAGTGCTCGGGTGCCGGTGCTCTTTCAGTCTGGCTACACTAGGGGGTGCCATTTCTCTCTGCTGATGACTGACAGGTGGTGGCTGCATTTATTGCTGTAAGTGTCCAGGCTCCCTCCCTTAAAGAGAAAAGAATGGGACAAAGTTGCCCTCCCAACACTGATCTGAGGTCCCTGCCCTCCTCTGTTAATTAGAGTTTGTGCTTTTCAGAGGGCTCCGATGCCAGATCAGTGCCAGTGGGAAACTCCTTCCCCGAGGAGCTGGCTCAGGTGAAGACATAGTTGATGAGGAGCTGGGAGAGGAGCAGAACGCAGAGGATGAGACACTGGCGGCCTGTCAGCGACACGCTGTCGTCTGTTGTCCTCTGACGAGCCATCTGACGACTAAGAGCCACCAGGTTCCTACAGAAAGATAAGGATCACGAGCAACAACTGTTTGAACGAGTTTCAACAGGAAATCATAAAAACAATGTGAATCCCAGCCTACACTCTTCAAGATGTCCTTGGGTGACTGAAGTCAGGAATAATGCATATTCATTGAGTTACATTGTTTTTATATACCATTTGTTTAACTGTGGCTTATTTTCTGAATACTTTAGTTTAGGAACACTCAAATCGATCTACTCACATCCTGTATACTTTTAAAGGGTCACAAGCCAAAAACAAAATATGATAATGATGAATAAAAATCTAAACACCTACAAAAAACAAGCATAAATGCCTTTTTCCAACATTCAATTCCAATGAAACTATATGACAGCCAACTATGGTTACAGCTATTTGTTGTGCCTGAATCATCACTAAATCTGTCAGTACTTTAAAATAAATTGTTTATCTTAAACCTATAAACATCTACATGAGTGCTCCAGAGAGGCATAAAATCTCAGTTTCTGTGTCATAAAAGTGGCTCTCTTTACCTGGCTAAATCACCATGGTAACTGGCATGTACTCATTTAGTGACGGAGAACATGTGGAACTGTTCTTAATTCCTGGTTCTAATATGCTGCGGAGTCTGTTTTATACTGCAGGAATTGCAACTACTAAAGGAAGTTTAGTAAGTTGATCACTAAGAATACCTGTTTAAATCAAATTAATTTCACTTAAGCTTTAATGAACTCTAAAGAACTCTAAAGCACAGTCGTCACATCAGAAACAAGCACCACCAGTAAAACATAATTACTACCACTGTGTGTTCTTTCTTAATTTAATTAATTTCTTGTCTATGTTTGCATTTTACTGTTAAAAATCTATAAAGAACATAGAAAATATATCATCATTTTATCATCATCAGCTGATAATGTTTGATTGGAGTAGGTGGAACACAGCAGTTCTGTACGTGGGATTCATTAGATAACAGTAACAAGTGATACATTTAGAATAGTTTATTTAAGCATTTATTTGACTCATTAACACAAACAGTTACACAGCTGGACTGGGACTGGACTGTTGCCAAGCAACACATTAACATTTTCCACAACAGTGGTTTGCTCCGCGCACATTACTGCCAGTCAGCTGCGTTGTATCATGTACATTTATGTGAACCTTTCAATTTACTGTGCAAACAGTTCGGTAAGAGTGTGTCTGCACCGGCTTGGGATGCGTGTGTGCTTCTTATGAGTTACAGCTTCATCCGAACATATAACGTTCCATCACTTCCTGAGCTCCTGGGTGGTCTCCTGTAGCATTCAGCGTTTTTTGTTAACATTTTTTATCTTATACATCGCTTTTGTTTTTATTTAAGGCACCTCAACTATCCTTAATCGCTGCTATGAGCTCTGTTGCCTTAAGTCTTGCATCACATCGTTTCGGAGAGCACTGGCTCTCAGGCTGTAGCTGATATGAGACGTGTTTCCGGGTCTCTTTCCCATTCTTTGTAACATCTGTTGTGGCTGGTTTACTCTCGGGAGGATTTAGTAGTGGATCGCAGCTGTTGGCCTCCTGGGCTTTTTGACCAGGTGGAATTTTGCTCAGATATTTTTTTGAGATGGTATCAGGCAGAGGGTGATTTACTTGATTCACAAACATAGTGCACCCTCTGATTTTCTCTCTTTTTCCAATGGATGTGTATATGTTGGTTCCTTGTTGAATGCTGGAATGAGTCTGAATGAGTTAGGTTTGAGATCCTGATTCATTGTTTGTTCCTGGTTCCAAATGCAAGTGTAAATCATACCCAATGTATTTTAACAAAAACCTTATGAAATGTCATATTTTAGGGTGCTCTGGGTCTTGTTGGGTGATGTGTTGCTCTGTATTTCCCTGTTTTTTTTGGTTGCTGTTGTTTTTAAAATCTCTTTTAAACAAGGCTTGGAAAAAAGAAATTAATTCTGTACTCTGTTTTTAATTCCATCAGTGGATATAAGATTAATTTAAATCTCCCCTAAGCCTAAGGTACCTGCTGATAGTAGATCTCTTCTTTATTTGTCCAGATTGCTCCAAAAACTGCTTCGAAAAATATTCAACTCAGTCATTTTGAAAGCGTTAAAGTAAATTTAGATAATTTTGCAATAACTGTGAAAGCAGTCCAACACCCACGTTGGCTTTATATTTTGCTCTTCTCTAATTGTGAACAGATCAGATGATACCATCTAGAGTTTAGCACTGAGGTTTCTTTTCTTCCCTCCAATCAAAAGATAGTCACAATTAACAATTTTCTGTGAAAATATGTCCATGTTGGCAGTTTAAACCTGTTACAGTCTGAGACAGTCTAATGACATGTTGTGACTTAGCTGTGTTACGTGTAAAGGCAAAGTGAAGTTACACTGTGCTATACAATTACTACTCAAATTACTTCAAAACTAATCTTCTTACATCTTTTTACAGGGCTTTTTTCCCTTAATTATACAACCTTGTAGATGGGGGCCAGATATAATTAACATGGTCTTGGCATATGGTGTCCCTTATGCCAAGAGGCTACTGCAGGGGCCCGGGTTCCAGTCTGCCTCAGGCTCTTTGCTTTATGTCACTGCCCTGCTCTCCCCATTGTCCTATATGTTACTGTTTCTTCAACAAAAGGCCAAAAGGCCCAAAATAAAGAAATAAAACAAAACAAAACATATATGCCACCTTGTTCTCTTCTGCACTAAAATGTAGCTGCATTACTCTCACCTCTGGATATCCCGCTGTGTCTTCTTTATAGATGTTATGGAAGCCTCTAACATGGCAATGTCCTTTATCTCTTTACTGCACCGGGCACACTGGTTAGAATAGCCTAGGTACATAACACACAAAAGAACAATGCTTAGACACCAGAAGGTTAGATTTATTTAGCCATTTTATTTTTGGGTGGGCGTGTGTATCCACATACACCTCACCTTCATTGTCCGAGGACTCGTGTGTGGGTTCCGGCGTGGTGCTGCTGCTCTCAGTGTTCTGGCTGCAGCTGGACGGCTGACTGCTGGCCTTCCTATGCTTCCCGTTAACCTCACCCTAAGAGGAGAGGTGCAACAAACTCCACTTCAGGAAAATTCACAGCATACTGCGAGCTGACACAACACTGGCTATCCGGGAAAACTGCAATGAATATCAAGTGGCTAAAAATAAGGGGCTTATCACGATTGTCAGTGACATTGCAGCAACTAAGTACTAGAAGAAAGAAGCTCAGATTTGATTCTGATAAAATGTCAGTGAAAGGCTCATCAGTAAACATTTCAGTTTAACCTTCTGTTGACTGGCCCAGCTGTGGCTGTAGGAGAGTCCGTTGTGTTGTCTCTGGCTTTTCTCCTGCGTCTGAATCACGCCATCCTTCTCAAACTGAACAAAACAGCGCTCAGGGTCCCACGGTCGCGTGCTGTAAAAAAAAAAAA
>VUQG01005400.1:0-11200 GCA_015106755.1 Etia nguti | reverse complement strand
CTCGTCATAAAGGACCCCCCCCCCCTCCTCTTGAATTCTCATTAGTTTTGATGATCTGTATTCTTTGCAGTCACTGATCATACTCATGTTTGCACACGCGGACATCTTTCAAGTACGACCAAACACTTTAACATGATTATAAGACAATTATTCATATCAGCCAAGGTGTCTTTTTGTCTCTGTCATGACAAATTTGATTGCATCTGTCACATCTTCACTCTCCCAGCACGCCCACCCCCACCAGGAAACTCTCATCTGTTTCTTTATACGTCTGGATGCCTCCCAGTCCACCGCTCAGACCCACTACAGAAGCAGTTACATGCTGAAACACTGCTGTGAAAAGACCTCCATCTAAAACATCTGTGCTTATGTGCAGCATCATCATGCACAACATCAAATGTGGAAAGCAGACCTAGGCCAGTGCACAAAGACACTGGAAACCAGGGGATCTAACCTAACACAGTTGATATAACCCTTACCAGAGGACTTTATATACCATGCCTTGAAAAAAAAAAAAATCCAGAGTTTTATCATCTGGCTTCTAAATGAAGTCCTCGTTCTTAATAAACACTTGTTCTAGCCTTTACAATTTGGAGGTAAAGTGACCTACACCCCGTAGATTCTACTGATATTTAATCGCACCAGTAAAGCAGAAGGCCATTGTACAGTACACCATTAAACACTGCCATGCACTAGAGACATTTTTACACGTTTCTTTGCTACAGCAGTTAAAGTAAAGGTGCTGATAATACTACTGAGCCTGTTAGAGTGATTAGAGTTTCAATTTTTTTCCTCATTAGTATCCATTTTTAATTCATCTCAAGTTTTTTGTTTCAGTTCAATTTAACTCCATTCGCTTGCTTCAGTTTAGATTTTAGTGTCTGAAAATGTAGGTTTAGGTTTTATGAGTTTCTATGTTAGTCTTTTTTATTACTATACTGTGGGGCGGAGGGGATTTAAGAAGTTCAGGATAGGTATTACAAAAGATCTTAGTCACATACAACATATACACCAAAGCCTCCGACTGGCTGTTGTGCTGACAAACCTGAGCAAAGTGAGAAAGACTAAAACTGAGGACATCCATTTTCTTCTGCTTATCCAACTCTGGGTCATAGGGGCTGGAGCCTATCACAGCTGTCATGGGGTGAACACCCTGGACAGGGCTAACACACAGAGAGAGACAACCATTCAATTTAATGATTTAGAAGTGCCAGTTAACCTAAAATGTATGTTTTTTGACCTAAAGAGGGGAAGCCAGGGTACCGAGATTGAACCCACACAGGGACAGAGAACATGCAGACTCCACAACGAGGCCAACTGTTTTTAGTTACATCTTTTCTTTTTTCAGCGATTCACTGTGGAAATGTCTTTACACTGACACAACAGGAAGTTTCGCTGGTCTGGCCCACTTACAGTCGAGGTGGGCTGTATATGGCCTACAATGTAAAAGGAATCTGACATCCCTGATCTATCAGGAGTGTAACTTGGCTTATTTGAATAATGAAGGCAGTTCCTTGTTCCACATGGATATTTTCTCACTCCAAATCTGTGACCCTGCAACCTCTTTAGCCATCTCACAACATACCCAGCAGGTCTGAACAAACTCAATCTCACCCTCTCTTTCTTTGTCCCCAAAAGTATTTGTTTGTCTTTTTTAAAACAAAGAAGACAGTTGGAGATGGAGGTCAGCAAAAAGGCAAGAAATACTCTTAAGATAATAGCTGGAAGATGAAAGAAGAGTCAACCAGAGAAAAAGTAATTGGAGAGAAAGTTGGAAAAAAAAATCCCTGGTACATTTGTGCTGCATGCTTCCCGTGTAAACTTCTGTGACTTATGGGAAGTACTCTCCATCACAGATCACACCAAGATAGAAAACATTAGGAGATAATGAGAACAATGCAGTGCTGTAAGGAGCCAGACGCGTGATTTATCAACAAATGGTTACTATAAATATGACAAATCGCTGATTGAGACATGATTTAAAAGAGTAAGTAGCGAGCAGATGTTGACGAGCTATTTTTATAGCTCACATCATATGAACGCCTTGAAAACCTCTTAGTGAAAGTGGCCTCAGCCCATCTTTGGCTCTCCTAAAAGCACAAAAAAATGACTGATTAAAATGATGTACACTTAAAGAGAAATAAAATCAACCTCAGTGATGCACTGTGGGCTTTTGGAAACAGAGAAAGGCTCGGTGTTGAGCAACTGTTAACCCTTTGATGTCCGGTTCATGTGGTTTGTTCTAACTCTTAATTGAATCTCAATGATTTTTCCACAGCATCACATTCAAACTAAGCTGCAACCTCTGGGGCTAAAAAATAAAGCCAACACAAAGTGCCAAGAACTCCAGTTCCTCTAATAGCTGCACGAGGCAGGCTCCAAAAGCTAATTTCCCATTCGTAACAACTGTATAGGGGTGTTTTTTTTTTCTGCCCCACCAACACAACATTTGGATTTTTTTAAGGCTCACTACAATGTTTAACACTGACGCCTCAGAGCATGAAGACTCCTAGTGTGAACCCTGACTAGAACCATTCTGTGCCTGCACTGGATTGCTCTCACAATCCATTCGAGCGAGTTTGACAAGGGACAAACTGGGTCAGAGCATCTCCAAAACTGCGGCTCTTGTGGAGTATTCCTGGTCTTTGTGGTTAGTATCTAACAAAAGTGGTCCAAGGAAGGTGAACAGTGGTGAACCAGGGTCGTGAGCAGCCAAGGGTCATCAATGTACGTGACTGAGGCACAAGGCTGACCCACGTAGTCTGATCCAACAGACAAGCTACTGTAGCTCAAACAGCCAAACAGGATAATGCATATTCTGATTAAAGGTGTCAGAATAAACCGTGCATCACAGTTTGTTGCATATGGGATTCCAAAGCTGTAGACCAGTCAGAGGGCCCCATGAAGGTGCCAATAAGGGGCATGTGAACATCAGAACTGTACAACGGAGTGATGGAAAAAGACGGCGTAATCTGATTAACCACATTTTCTTTTAGATCACGTGGATGGCCAGCTACGTTGGTTTATCTGGGGAAAAGCTGGCATCCGGATGCACTATGAGTAGAAGCCAAGCAGGCGGAGGCAGTGTAATGCTTTGGGCAGTGTACTGCCATCCATGTGGATATTACTTTGACACGTACCACCAAGCACTGTTGCAATGCATGCACATCCTTTCATAGAAATAGTACTCCCCGATGGCTGTGGCCTCTTTCAGCAGGATAATCCGCCCTGCCACAAAGAAAAAATGTTTCAAGAATGGTTTGAGGAGCACAGTAATAAGTTTGAGGTACTGACTTGGCCTTCAAATTTCCCAGATTTCAATCCAATCGAGCATCTTTGGGATGTGCTAGACAAACAATTCCGATCCATGGAGTTCCCACCTAACAACTTACTAGCTTACAGAATCTGTTGCTAACATCTTGGTGGCAGATACCAAAGCACACCTTCAGGGGTCTAGTGGAATCCATGCGTCATTGGGTAAGAGCTGTTTTGGGAGGAAAAGGGGGGACCAACACAACATTTGGCAGGTGGTTAAAATGTTATGGCTGATCTGTATAAATTGGCCGTGGATTTTAGTCAGATGAAGTGCTGTGTGAGTCTGTGGGTAAATGTGGCTTGTAGTCTGTCAGCTTGTAGCAGTTCGAGGGGTCAATAAGATCAGGAAAAGTGCTATATAAATGCCAGGCCAGGCCTAAAATTAGGTGCTGCTTTGAGAGATGTGCTGACACAGGCAGCTGGAGCCAGTAACTGTCTCCTTGGCCTCACCTCTGCTACCTGCAGTCACTGAACAGGACCTGTCGACTACATTTGTCCTGTTGGCATCTTCTAGAGCATCAAGTATCAGACAAATAAAACAGCCTGCAGTGAGGGACAAACCATTCCAAGACTTCTGTGCTTCAGTTTTGATGAGTGAAATTCTATTATTTTTTTAGTAGAGTCTATTGCTAATCAACAATAAATAATACCAACATATTAAGGGTGAATATTACGGGTGACATCACAGTGGCTACATCCACTTTTTATATGCAGGCTATGATTAAAACTCATAGTCTGTCACGGCTGCAATGTTTCATCAAATGGAAATATTGTTTGTGTGCAGAATCTTCTTCATTTCCTCAAAAGCTCAGATGATCTCCACTAGAATTTTAAAACAATGTTAAAGTGACTTCAAGAGCCAGACACTTTCTTGGCTGGGACCAATTTTCCAGTTGTTAATAAGCTAAGCTAAGCGAGTCCTGGCTGTAGATCCACATTTACTGGACGGATGTCTGGCTCTTGTCATCTAGCTCATGGGACGATAACAACAAACCTTATAAGTGGATTCCTATTTTTCATTTCTTGCTCTTTGGTCCCGGCCTGTGAGAAGCTCTCTTCCTGTCTGTCTTTCGCATTTTTTTTTCTTTCTTTGTCTCTCACTTCATTTTTCTGTCTTGCATCGCGTCACTTGGGCAGCCATTTGCTTATTCTGCCATCGGACAGATGGTCATGACACAGAGTCAAAAAAGAGACTTTACACACACACACACACGCACACACACACACACGAGTGAGTCATGGTGTAAAGCCAGTTTGTGTCCAGCTCTACATCTATCCACGACACTCCTGTCTCTTGAGACGGGATAATGTTAAATTTATGTTTAAAACACCTTCTGCTCATCATACTGTCCTTTGTTGTTCTTCATAAAGCTGCTGCTAACATGTCTTTAAGTGTCTAAGAGGTTTAACCCATTTTTGTTTGGTCTCATATTCTTTCTTCTGATTTTTTTCTGTTTTTCCTTTGCAGTGATTGGTTTGTTCTTTTTGCTTTAAGCCACCAAACAGCGTGCGTTTATCTCTGTGCTTTGCTGGTGGTTTATAAAGAGCAGGATTAAGCATCTTACCACGCACTGAGCAATATAGAAAACATATTGATTGAGAAAAGTCAATATGTGTGTGTATGTGTGTGTGTGTGGGGGGGGCTTTTTTTATGTCACGCTTTAACACAAAGCGACAGGCAGCTGGATGGGGCGGCGAGGAAATGACACCTGGCGGGATGTGAGCAGCATTTTCGCAACGGGACGAGAACATGCTGTATGTCAAAGCACTGAAGTCGGCAATATAATGAACACACACTGAGACTGTCAAAACCAATATCATGTTCGAAAACAGCAGTTTCTTTTCTTTGGTGTGAAGAGAATCGAGAGCGCTGCTTCTAAATAACCACAGGGTGTCAATCAACTCAAACATGCAGTCCTTTCACATTTTAACAGCAAAATATAGCCAGACACCAACTTCAAGAAACAATATGACTTTATAAAGTTTTTATTACCTGCAGACTGAAGGATCTTCCTGTGCACAACAGAGCCATCACACCTGCTTTTCTAATAGTGGGATGGACTTTAAGCCCCCGTCAGATCAGGCCAACTGTGCATGTGTGTCTTAACAAGTGTCAGCTCATATTTATTATGCGGGGTTCTCAGAGCTTACATGCATTACTGTGCCAGTTCGGTTATCATGCACTCATCTGAAAGTCTGCAAGTGTGTATGTGAGTGTGTCATGCAGTCTTGGTGGAACCTCTAACAGTCAGTATAATCCACAGTAATCTGATCACATCCACGGATAGATTAACTCGGAAAGGAGCCAAGAGGTCAACAACAACACACACACAGACACACACACACACACACACAGTACTCCCGCTGCGGTGAGACATACATGAATGGCCGATATGTCCAAATACATATTTACAGAAATTACTTATTGCGAAATTATCTGAACAGTTCATGACTCTGGCTATAGTTGGAATCTATGGCCACAGCTGCACGCACATGACTATGAACTCGATAACCCCATGCACCAACACATTATTTCTGTGTTCTCAGTTCTCAACAGATGAATTCTGACACACAATTTACATATCACTCCCAGGTTTAGTTGCCCTTACTGAAACACTTTAGTTCCATTTGTGGGGTAAACATTTAGTCAACCTTTATATGTTCACTTTTATCCCTCTTTTGAAATATAATTCCTCCAACGAGTTGTGGGTCTGCAAGGAGGTCTCCAGTTGGGTGTGACCAGAAAGTCTCCAAGGTAAGGCTCCCAGGTGATGTCTTGATTGGACTGCTCAACCACCTCAACTTGGCACTTTTGACACAAAGGAGCAGGAGGTGTACTCCAAGCTCCCTGATGATGCTCAAGCTCCTCACTCAGTTTTTATGGAGGCTGTGAGCCACTAAGTTTGGTCCACTGGACAAATGCAGAGCCCAACACTGGTTGTTTTTTGGGGTTGATTTAAAAAAAATAAAATAAAATCTTTTAGGGCGTCTATGGTTTACCGCCATGCTTCTTCCCAAGTGGCAGCTGGAGGGGCTCCAGCCCCCCACAACAATAAATTGGATCAACTGTTAATTGGATGGGTGAATGGATGGATGGAGGTCTGCCGCCTTGATAATTTAAATCTGTAAACAGGTAACTTTTAAATCCAGTTGCAGATGCACACCTTGAACTGCAAACGCATGGTAATTGTTATCAGTTGTTGGACTTCGCCATTTAAAAAATGTTCACATATCACCCAACCTTACCAGCTTCCCTACTAAGAAAATTCAATTTGGCTGTTTATATCTGCAATCTTAGTCATTCGGCCTTTATCTGGAGCTCATGACCATGTGTGACAGTTTGAGCATGGCTTACAGCAGCATGTGCTGTTCCTGATTAAACAAAATGTCCTTCAACTGGACGACTGTGACAGGCTGCATCTGTCTAGCCGAAGTGTCCTTAAGCAGGACGCTGAATCCTAATCAGCTCCGGGCAGGGCACTCAGCAGCTGAGCCTGACCTTTAACCTCCCTGAGGAGTGAAAGAAATATCACTTTAAGGGGCTCAAAGCAAAATCTAGATATCATGCAGCTCTGCCAGTCCCAGAGGGGATCAAACTAGTTTCCCTCAGTGTCTACAAGCTGGGCTTTAAAGTGTGTCTTTATACTTTTCCATTAGTTTAAATAAAAGGCACCCTGTCCAGTTAGATAAACATAAAAAAAGAAGATTCTCACAAGTCACAACAGTCCCCGCCCATCTCACATCACAGCACATGGAAATTTCATCTTTTTAAACAAGTACCTCACATCACCCTGTGAATCATAACTTCTCCTCTCGTGCAACTCAAGTTAGATCTCCTACAAGCTGCTGCTAACTTACTGAGTTTAGACAAGGTTAGCAGCCATGCACTGTGGCCTTAAGTACAGAGTATAACTGAACCGGACCACATATGAGACAAGAAAACTTCTGGAAGAATCAGCTGCATAAAACGTTAATACGTCGCCAGACCTTAACTGGACATGAACTCCCGAATGTTTCGCCATTTAAGTCTTAGGGACACTATTACATATATAATGTAATTTCATGGTTACACTCTGTGGGTAATCCAGCAGATAATACTTCTCAGAGGGGTGAGAACAAATTTAAGTATATAAAAGATGGCCATCGCAATTCAGGATCTGAAAAGCAAAGCCAGTGTTTAAGTGAAGCTTTAAACATGCATTCTTACTGGTGACCAGCAGGGGGCAACTACTCTGCTTACAGAAAGAAGCGTGATTGTATGTCTATGAGAAAATGACCCTACTTCTGTCTTAAAGTAACAAGCAAGTAAACACTTTCCTGATAAATGTATGCTTTCGGTCGTTAATTTTAAGCCTTATTTATCACAGCATGCTGTTTATTTTATAAATTACTGTCCCATTTACAGCACAATAGATGATAAACAGGAAATGCTTGATGGTGAGCCTGCCTTGTTACTGAGGTGGCTACTGCGTAAGCATGCGGTGTCCCTTTTCTCAGTAAGATTGTGGTAGCAGGGTCTGATTTTGGCTCGGCTCAGCTGCAGTGCAGGGGGTGAAGCTGAGGGTTCAGGGGGCATTGCCAGGAGAGATTGGCCGCCACAGCTGTCAGTCATCATCTAATTATGTCTCTCCTATTTATGCAATAACATACTGGGACCGAAGTGTTTGTGTGCGTGTTGTGTGCGCGCGCGCGTGTTGTGTGTGTGTGTGTGTGTGTGTGTGTGTAGGGGAGGAGGGGGTAAACATGGACTGGCAGCAGCTGATGAACTGAGCTGACCGAGCACAGTGTGAAACACAAATTTCCAGTATCCAGGTGAATCCAGGTGAATCCACCTGGATACTTGGCCTCTTCTGTCACACAACCCTCGGCACATCCTCCTTCACTAGATCATCCCATTTTCCTCCAGCTCGGCATTTATATCCAACATCCTTTGTCCACTGTATCCAACTATCCCTCCTCTGCACATGTCCAAGCTGTCCCTCTGATAAACTCATTTCTAATACTGACCACCCAGGGCACAAATCTGCTACCTACAGCTCCGCCTCCTGCCTTTTTGTCAGTGCTGCCGTCTCCAAACCATAGCAGGTCATAGCAGATCTCACTACCCTCCTCTGCATATATCCTTCTGTCACCCCTGACACTCATCTCTACCCACTCCACCCTGCCTGCACTCTATTCTTCACCTCATCTGCATTAATTACATTTTCTCCTTTCAGTTTCACTGTTACACTTGTCCACAATTAAAATTTCTTTCTATAAAGTCCAAGTGAAGTTTGAAGCGATCATCTGCCTCCCTTTCTGTCACACCAGCCCTCTGCATGCCCTCCACATTCAGAAATCTTCTCTGCACTGTGCTGTTTTGTGCAATACATTTTAACATGGTAGTCTATAAGGTTCAATTTGCTTTTGGAACAAGTAATACTTTTAGGAAATGCGTGAGTTGGCTTCATTTTTCAGGTCTGGAGTTTCCCCTTGGTGCTGAAGTGAATGATAAAGGCAGGGATTACATACAGTACACAGACATGGACATCTACAGATGCCACAGATTAGTCCACGCAGTCTCCTCCAGGCACACAGCCTCGTACCCACCATCTGATGAGGCTCTGACTAAAGCAAACTACAGTATACTCCAAAGTTAGAACTATAATGGGCCTCTTAAGAGTCACATTGACAATGAAAACCAAATTAAGAGCTGCGTTTTCTGGAAGACAATAAGTTGGGCAACAAAATTTAGCTTCGTCTACAGTACAATCCCTCCTCTCCCAAATAAATCAGTATGGCTTGTCACAAAATTCTGACATCTTCATCTACACGAGACTCGGAGAGACTGCATGTGTTCACAGTGACCATGTTAAAATCCCAGACTCCCCGCAGCGATACCGCCCTCTCTGGCTCGAGCTGCAAGTCGTTTATCCAGGAAAAGAAAGAATCTTGAACAAGTCCCATTTTTTCCCTCCTCTTTAATCACAACTCTGCATCCTCAGGCCCCTCACACATGCACACTAACACACAGTGTCTTCTGGCAGCAGTTCAACATCAAAGATGAAAGTAGGGAAAGTAGCTTGTTGCTCAAAACAAGTCTTACAAAAAAAAACAGCCATAGCTGGGATATCATTACAAACACAGGGGGAGAGCGAGGTTCGATAAGGAGGGAGGATGCAAATGGAAGCTTCTGGCATTTGCGGGCAGTTTTGTTTTGCCACCCAACAGAGCTTTCCAGTAAAACGATTTTGAAGCTCAGGTTTTTGCGCCTCTGCAGCAACAAACTTTGAAATCAAACTGTCAAATTACGCACACGACTGAACTCTTTACCTGTGAACACCCCCTCTTTCCCCTTTCTCCTTACTTCATTTTATTTTAATGCATCTCATCTCCGTTCTCATCGACCTGCCTCCCTGCAGCTCTTTGTCATGCCGCACCTTCCCCTGTCATCTCTGCCTGTCTCCTTTTATGTCTCCCCTACATATACCACCCCCCCACCGACAAACCCTCATCTCATCTCCTACTTTTTGCTCTTCTCTTTCTCCTTTTGCTCCCCTCAGTCATTAGTGCTACATTTTTACTTTTAGTTTGCACTTAAAGATGCTGCAGCACCACAAAGAAAAAAAAAAAAAAAAAGGCCTCATCCTCATCATCTTCGGTGTCTTCATCACACCAAATTTTCCAGGAACTAATTTGAGACTCCGCTTGAGCACTAAATGCTTTGAATTATCTAACTGCTCGTGCTAAATAGCGCTGAAGGGAAACACAGCAGAACAATTTGCACATCACTGATTAAACTCTCACACAACTGTTGGCAGAAATGCTTGATCCTCTCTTTTTAAGAGCAACAAAGAGAGCAAACTGCAAATCAAGAGACATTAGAGAGGGCTAAAAGGATACAAAAGTCAGTCAGTAGGAGGTTTATCCAGCTCTTTTAAGTCGCACCAGTCTGAGTGGACCGTGTGATCTCTGTCCTGTCATTTAAGAGTGATTACTCTCACTGCATTAGCGGATCTTCACCTACTGTGCTGTCTGAATAATGCTGCACAGGGTGACTGATGGAGAGCAAGTTGGCCAAAGGCGGAGGTGTGTGCTCAGACCAATTTTCTACTGATGTCAGGCTAAAAGGAAAACAGTCTGCTATCCAAAAATCAGATTAGAACAACAATGATTTTATCAAAACAAACAATCCTGCTGGAGCTGCTTTAAGAGAGCCAGTTATGCTCATTTCCAGCTCCATATTAGAGAAGTTTTGCATGATTCACAGTAGGGCTGTGCGATATGACCAAAATCTCATATCCCGATATAAAACATCTATCGTCCGATAACGATATAAATCACAAAAATTTAACATTTTCTGTAAATTCTGTGAATCTCGGGCAGCTCGACTTCCGTGAAGTGTTTTCCAGCTGGGCGTCGTGTACCTGGAGTCGAGTGTTTTAATCGATGCATGAAACTATACATTTTTAGACATAAGTTGTAACGCCCGCTGTTTTCTTTGTGAGTATTTATTACACAGCGTGCTGCGGGGAAAACCCTGTTCTAACGTTTGAGTCTAAGGTTTATTTTTTAGCACCTGGCGGGTCTTTTTTGCTTCTCATCCGTAAACACCCTGCATCGTCTTTCACGTGATTCAGTTTATTTTGAAAAGTCTCAACAGGATCTTGAGCTTTATTGTGAAAGGTTTATGTGGAAAATAAACAAGCGGACGCGGAGATGGTTTTACCGTCGTTGTTGCTAATGACAACGCATAAAAACAGGCGCTTGTCCGTCCGTAGTGTGGTTATATTAAATATAAGAGAAAGAGAGAACTTTAAGAAATGAATATAGCCACTACAGTGACCATCAAAACGATGAAAAATATTGCCGTAAACAGTTTATTTTGCGACACCACGAAACAAAC
>VUQG01005398.1:0-10061 GCA_015106755.1 Etia nguti | reverse complement strand
GACCTGGGTTCCTTTTTTTTTTTTTTTTTTTTTTTTTTTTTACTGGACCGTTTGAAATTAAACCTTTTCCACCTGACTGACCTTGCGCGAATGCAAATGGACCCTTTTTAATTCTTAAGTGCAACTGGACGAACATGTGGCTGGTTAGGGTTACGACGGGGTGTGGAGAAATGTTCCAATTCGCCGCTTTAACAGCTTCTCGGTCACCCTCCTAAGCACCTTAATTACACTTTTTAATGGAATTACCGGCCCCATCGAGTAGCAACACGTGTTAGAACACCAGCCACTCATTTCTCTCTAAAAGGGCCGAATCGTGGGCATTAAGAGTTCATTAACGGGGCCAAGGAGAAAGACGGCTTCGCATTATGCAGAGAACTAAAGTGAGCCCATGCCTGGCTGCACAGCTGTGGTGCATGGCTGGTTTTTTTTTTTCTTGGACAGAAGTGAGCATTTTAATTGGCAAGTTGCTGCGTCAAGCCTTTCACCTGATGGTTCCTGGAGAGTTGGGGAGGGGTTGATGCTGATGTGGCAGCTTTGTGTATTGTATTTTTAGCTAAAGTGTGTTGGTGTAAAAGGGCAATTACCCTCTTTGTGATCAGAGAGTGGCAGCTGGGCGTGCCACGGGGACTGCTAGCACTTTGACTGATTATCGGTGCAGCGAGAAAGGGCGTCTCAGTGTTATCAGCTCGTACCACGGGGGACTCCGACAGCAGTCACGTGCTGATAGAGACGCAAAGTGCCGATGAGATCCGACCAATCAACAGCCCAAAAGAGCACTACTGCCCTTTAATAGACTCCACACGAATATGTCAGCGGCTGACAACTTGAGGTTTTTGTTAAATTTGCTCTCAGCCTCCCCTCCTCCCTCTGAAGTGTTTTTGTCCTATGAGTGCTCAATGACACCTGCTCTGCTGTAACAGTCTTTCATTTCTGCACTTTAAAGTCCTCGTCTCTTTTTGCTTTTTTTGCTGCTTCTCAGGAAGGTGAAGCTTACGCCATCGAGACATTTGGCAGCACTGGAAGAGGCGCGGTCCACGATGACATGGAGTGCTCGCATTACATGAAAAACTTCAACGTTGGACACGTGCCAATAAGGTTTCTGTTTTCACCTCATCGCCCCGTACTTTATGTTTTTATATGTTGGCTTTCGTCAACCTCCAGTTTGTCACGTTTCTCTCACCTCTCTTTCCGTGTCGCCACCAACGCCGCAGACTTCCGAGGGCTAAACATCTGCTGAACGTGATCAATGAGAATTTTGGCACTCTGGCATTCTGCCGCCGCTGGCTGGACCGCCTGGGCGAGAGCAAGTACCTCATGGCGTTGAAGAATCTGTGCGACCTTGGCATCATAGACCCGTACCCACCTCTCTGCGACATCAAGGGCAGCTACACCGCCCAGTATGAGCACACCATCCTACTCAGGCCCACATGCAAAGAGGTGGTGAGCCGGGGCGACGACTACTAAGCATGCGCCAAAATCCACAATGAACCAGGAGACGACAGACCTCTTCAGACTGACAGCAAATATGCAATATTTCTCTGACCTAAATTTCCAGTGCTTGAATACCTTTAGATAATTGTTTTAGCAAAGAAAAAAAAAAGACTCTCATGAAGATAGCTTAGATAGTTTTGTTTCGTTTTTTTCTCTCTCTCCAAAGGATCAAGCCAATAGTAAAAAGGGCCTATCTTTAACTGATTCAGCGTTGTCATTTATGCTTTTCTTTGATGTGCTGCTTTTAGGTAATATGCAAAAGACATTTATGCAAAAGAATCATGCAAAAAAAGGAGGTTTAGATGCTCGCACCTTGCCTGAACATGCTATGCTTTATTGCCTTGTTAAGCTCATGTGAGGAAAAATATTAATACTTCTACATTTCTTTATTTTAATTTGAGGCAGTTTTATAAGAAATAAATTGCTATAAATCTTGCATCCAACGCTGCGTTCGTGTTCATGGAGCTCTCTGGCAGCTCTAGAGACATCACCGATACACAGCAGTTTGACAGTTTATTAGGAAAACTACTCCAAAACCTAATGCAGGCTGTGCTGCAGTGCTGAAACCTGAGGAAAAGCCTCCGTCTTATGAAAAAATTTGACCAAAAATAAACATTACAACAGTGAATGTTTATTGTTTCCACTTAGATTGCTCCCTCTTTTCTTAGCTAGTAAGCAAAAATGTCAAATGATGTCAAACTTTAACCACGTACATGTGTATTTCTCTCTTTTAACCAACGGAGGGCGGTACTCAAACATGCGTTAAATATCAGTCAGCCACCTCTGCTGGTGAAGATGATGCAGTAAAGCACATCAGGCTGTTTATTCATAGCCTGGTGCTTCTGCATAATGTGACCGTGGAATGAAACCGATTTTTCCCAGAAGCATTAAGAATGAGCACACTGATGTTTAGTTTATGCAGTTTAGATGAAAAAAACCCAAAAACGGACAGGACACAAAAACAGCGTTGCAAGCATCAAGCTGGCGACAGAGCACATTCATTCACCCTAAAAAAAATAAAAAACTCACCACTTTGTCCTCTAAAAGAAAATTTCCAGCCCATTTCTCTTATTTTGGCAAAGTCTTTGAGACAAGGGCATGGGTGGTGATGCTATGGCTAAGGAATGCATCATGTCCCCTCATACAGTTTGTCCTTTCTCCTTGGAGACAGCAGACCAGGCCTATTCTTAACCGGGGGCTAGCTCTAAAGTGGCTTGTGGACTCCAGATCTGATACACTGTGATGTCCATTAATACCCAGGCTTTTAATACATATTTATTTTGGGGCATCAGGAGTCACAGGCCAAAAAGAGAAGCATATGTTCAGAGAGCATCTGCAACACCCAAACACGCACCGCCTCCTGCAGGGCTGACTTAAGAGAGGTCTTGTCAAGCGAATCCTCCTCATGTGGAAGCAGGTCTTCCGAAGAAGGTGAAATCCTTTCGTGGCGAGCCGGCTATAAGAGCAAACAAATCCCAAGTGTTTTAGCCTGTTGCATGCAGAGAGGGTGGAGAGGGTTTTGTTCTCATCAGTCGGCAGGGGGGCGAGTGGCCCAGAGTAAAGTGGAGCTACTCAGTTTTAAGCCGTCTGATTCCTTTAATGTTTTTTCATCCTCTCCCTTCATCCCGGAGTTACTTGTTCTGACCTGCACAGTCCCAGACTCACCACCAAGGACTTCTAGCATATGTACTCTTCCACACACGCGCTGCCTGATGTTTACTCGTTCATGATTTATCGGCAATATCTGTGTGACGACAAGGATCATTCAGTCTGTGCCTTTGCGAAATTTCAAAGTAGACAGTCCTCCATAAAGTGGCTAAAGCAGGACGCAACTGTTTTTTGGCTCGTGAGCTCTGACAGCGAGGAAATCGAGCCAGGAAATAAAGTATCATTGAGCATTTAATATGCACTTCTTGCTGCTTTATAAATAATCTTGAAAGTTTTATGAGCTGAGGCACAGCATAACAAGAATACAATTCAAACAGCTTTGTGTGGATGAAGGTTTTTACGGTCTGCTTTGTTCTCTTTGATCCCGCAGTGACTGTAGTCTGGAAGGTATCTGCTCTCACATGCTTATTTTTATCACAGGTTCACAACCACAGTCCTATAGCTTTTCCCCCCCCCTTTTGTTCTGAGACCATGGACCTGTTGACAAAAAAAAAATAAAAGAAATAGCCAGTGGTTTCACTTTCATGTCCAAGTGAGGCCTAATTCAGACATTCCTGCTGCCAGCTGTGTCCACTGCACTTCTCGGTGGTTTCCTACCAGCGGCCGCAGTGTTTTCTGAGGATGTGGAGGAGTTTGCGTCCGAGGCTTGACTTCCAAGGTTTAACAAAGCTCTTGGTGTTAACAATAAGTCGGCCTTTCTTCCAGTCTTCATGACCAGCCACCACATACTCAGATCCTATAGTCGAGAAGGAAAAAAAAAGCAGTAATGTATTTCAGATCTGCTGAGAATGCCACTACAGCACGGTGAAGAAAAAAGAGAAAAAAAATGACTATGGAAATGCACATCATATAGCTATAACTAGTTAAATACTGTGCTTCCCTGGCTGGCTTAGCAGAAGCGATTATTGTGGAGTGTTAGACGTGAAATAGTCTCATAACAGAGAAGTGTGTCTAATCTTTTAGTTGTAAATGTCCAATTTAAATGAGTAATGCTAGGATGTTGGCACTCACTCAAAGCCTCTGTGAGAGGCGACAGGGATCTTTCACTCTGCACAAAGCCGGTACTCTTGTGCACTCAAGAGTCGACTAATTATACACTTCTGCATCGTGAGCAATAAAGTTTCTCATTGGAGCCGGCTGCGGCTGACCTGGGTTGAGGATGGGGCAGGTACAGCCGTGGGTGGTCCAGGACTCCGGGTAAAGGGTGACACTTCCCCTCTGGATCTTCATCTGAGGGTTCTGATACAACACCTTCTTGACCTTGACTTTCACCTCTGCGTGAGAGCCTTTGTCGTGGGCTGACATCACCTTTGCCACCAGTACTGCCGAGGCAAGAAAATAGCGATTTAGACCAAAATAAGTAAATAAATAACAACCATGCGAGAAAAATTCTGATAGTTTAGAATATAAGTGTTGACTAATAGTAGTACCAATGAGGCTCTAATTAGAATTTTCTAATGTGTTTTTTGTATCTGATTTTCTCGCTCTCATTTTCTCACATTCATGAAAATATCTTCTTTTTAGGGCATGTAAATTAAGATATGGGCTGCTACCTATGGTCAGACAGACATAATGATGAAATGCTTAACCTGCTAGCTCCCTCGACAAATTCCACACAGCGGTCCGATTTTACTGATTTGCATGATGTCTTGCGTCAAAGGTGAAGGTAATTATCTAGTGAATTCCCCCCTGAGCCATCGGGTGTCATATGTCCTGCCTTCTGCACATTCTTTCCAGGTAGCAGCCTCACCTAACCCAAACTGATCACTTCATTCAGGAGAGCACGTCTGAAGCGGACTATCTCCCGTTATGTGCTCCCTGTGAGAAAGGACCTGATTATCTTGACACTGTCCACAGGTCATGTGCGAAAATGATTTAAATCTGAGAATATCCCGGCCTCAAAACATCAAGCATTTCATTATAAATCATTCGGATTGTTAAGATTGACTCTCACTGTTTACAATAAATTTTTTTTTTTAAAGTTACCATAGTCAAACTCTGCAGCACAGAAGAGTTTAGTGTTGCCAAGGGTTACCTCTATGCATTCACATTTCTCTGGAAAATAAAAGTCAAACACATAACAAGATTAATACACATAATTTCACCATGAAGTATAGATTTTTAGATGAAAGCAGCCTTATTTGCATCTATGTGGGCCGATGAGCGTGCAGAGTGTTTGGCGTGATGTGACCTGTGACTCACCGGAGTGGTGCAGTGCAGAGAAAAGCTCCTCTACCCTAAAGAGTGCCGTCTCACTATATTTGCTGCTGCGTCCCATGTGGCCAGTGGCTGTATAGAAGACCTCCACATCTGAGCTGTGCCGCAGAGGTAAAACCAGTCAGAGCCAGGGCCTCGCTCATTGTTAATAACCCAGTATGCTCTCAAACTCCACAGCATAAATCACCTTATCCTGATTTATTTCCATTAATACATATGGTTGAGTCTTGGCTCTTACCCAGAAATGCAGTCACCGGTGTAGGGGTCACAGTCCCCCGTGCAATCACATGGACGGCAGCCGTATTCATGAAGCCCCCAGTATCCCGTCATGCAGCTGTCACAGTAGGAGCCTCCGACACCGGGCTTACAAGTGCACTCCCCGGTGTTAGGGTTGCAGAGAGTGCTGCCACCTGAGTGGACTGAGCCGACAGGGTGGCAAGAACAGGCTGTGCAGGAGAGAGCGGCAGAACAGGAGGACTGGGTGTTAACATCTTTGTAGCAAACACTTGTGAACTTCCACATCAGCTGAAAGTCAAATGTATTTTATCATTCCACTCGTTACAAGCGACACGCCAGAAGTATGTTATGTAGTCAGTGTGCTTTGAGCAGATGCAGCAAAAACAAACAGTGAAGGACTCCCTCGGCTCGCTGTCTGAAGGCTCGTTGTCATGACAGATCGATTTTTTTTTTCATTTCTAGTTTGTGTAAAAAAGAATGTTGCAGAATGCTTGGAAGGATGGAAGGGCAACAATTGGGAAAAACATGCAGAAATTCCTCCACTGTTTGCAATTACAGCCACACTCTGAAACTTGGAATGCAACTTAAGCAAGAATGACAGAGATTCCTGTTAAGGAGCGGGCTGGGAAGTCTGCTTAGTGTCTCATCAGTGACTTAGGAAGGCACTGGAGCAAAATCCCCCTATCAAGGAGATCAATGTGCTTTAATCCAGAGGGTAAAAAAGAAAAATCAAAACCCTCCAAATAGCAAATGCTGCAACTCTTAGTTGCTCCAAATAGAGTTTAGAGTTTTGGTTTAAGGCCAAAAAACAAAGACACACTCTGGGGTCTTACCTTTGCAGGAGTCAGGTGCCATTTTCGGTCGGCTTGGATCTCTGTAAAAGCCCTTCTTACAGCTCTGGCAGTGACGGCCCTCCGTGTTGTGGCGGCAGTCGTCGCACACCCCGCCACTCCGTCGTCCCGTTGCAAGCCACAGCCCTCGACTGAAGTGACAGCTCCTGGCGTGGCCGTTACACTTGCACTCTTGTTTAGACGAGCGTGGAAGAGAAAGGAAACGTTCAAGTGTCACGCTTTAACCAGCTCACCTCTCAACTTTGAACCCCAGTGACGCTCTTTAAGCAGTGCGTCAGCATCTAAAAGGTGTGCGTGTGATTTATGACGCTAAATTAATTTTCCCGATAAGCCAACGAGCCGCGTGTCCTACGCTGCATCTCACTCTCTCGCCCCATCACTCACTCTGACACTCGTGCGCCGTCCCTGTGATGCCGTTGGCGGCCTGCCAGGGTTGATCATTGTAGAGAGGTGCGCAGCGCTCGCAGTGGTCGCCGGCCGTGTTATGTCTGCAGGCACACTTGCCGTGGACCTGCCGGACAAACGTGCCAGACAGAGAGAAACCAACAGTTATTGAGCATTTTATTATATTTGCATGCATTAAAGGAGCATCACCTAGAGATCAGTTATGACTTTATGTGTCATGTGACCAATTTGAAATTGTTAATTTAGCTGTTTATAGTTAACTATATATAATATTACCTATTTTAAATAAATGTGTATTTTGGAGTCATTGTTCAGCCTTTTTTTTTTAATTGATGCTGCACATAAACAGCCATGCACCTAATAAGCACCTAATGTGCTTATAACCAACCTCCTTCTTAAGTATTGCAACATAGTGGCATCTAAATGCACACTGACAGTGTTTACACACTGTGCAATTGCCTGTGCAACATGTCTACACCTCTTAGGCTGTGTTGGAAATAAACTAGTGTTTCTATTCTCCACTTACAGTTAAGAGAATAACATGACTTAGACTATGGGCTGTTAAAGTATTAGGCCGAATACCATAATTAAGGTTTCCACCCCCTTAAATCCCTGTAATGGTAGGTAAAGCTGTGGCTTAATATTCAGTCTTCACTGCAGCCCTCCACTTCAGCAGCACATACCAGCACACAGCTGGGTAACGAGGGAGTGGTGGGAACAAAACCCCAAACCCAAACCACATCACAAACCTCGAGACAAACTGGGGGCATCAGCAGATTTCAACGTGACACGACATTTGAGTACATTCTCACAACGGGGCGTTTTTTTAGTGGGTTGCCATGTACCAGCAAGCCGTTTCACAATCTCCAGCTCAATGAGTGCTCACCATGTTGCTGATGTTCTGTGTGCCGGAAAGGTAGGCACTGGCCGGTTCGCAGTGGTCGGCGTGTCCATTGCAAAGGCAGCTGCCTTTGACTATAAAATCGTAGATGGCGTAATGATTCGTGGGGAGGGCAGAGGCACCCGGATGCTTGGCCTGGCAGGGGCACGGCTGATTCTGCAGCAGACGGACTCTCAGGTTGGTGACCATGAGCTGGTCCTGAGCAGCCGGGCCATAGGGATCCACTGAGTGCCAGGGCGACAGGGCTCGGTAGATCACCTGGAGGATGAAGGCCAGCACATGTGAAAACCTCCAAAAACCTCTCTAACAAGTGTTAAAATACAATCTTAGAGCCACTGACGGACCACGACGAAACATAAATTAAGTTTCTTTTTTTTAGGCCTACTAAATAAAAAGGAGGCACCAGCCTAGATTTCCTTACACACTCGTGCTATAGCTGCTGTTAAAGCAATACACGAGTAGCTTAAATGTAAACATAAGTGTATGGTTCTTCTTCTCCCTCATTACACTTTGTTAAATGTTGATTGTTTAGACAAATAATCTCAGCCCGCCTCTGAATTCTAAGAAAAGGGATGAAAACTGTGAGTCACACAGAGGAGAAGGAAGTTATCACAGACTCAAAACATTCACTTTTAATAGCTATGGACCACAGTCTGTGTATAAAATACACTATATACTACAATATCCTCTCCAAATGGCATTCCTTGCTTGCGCATTAGCCCATATAGATTATTTTTAAACATGTTGAGCCAACTGGAAGTGAATTATATATTTTTCTGGAAGTATACTTGAATTTTGTTATTTCAGCATGTCACTTTTCCTTCAAAACTCATACAGTCACCTGCTATTTAAACCATCTGTTTGCAGGGTGCATGCATGCAGAAACCATTTTAAGGGAGTGGAACCAAAGGAAAGAAAACAAACTGAGGGCTCGTACCGAGGCCCAGCATGAGACAAATAAGAACTCTAGAGAACCTCAAGAATAGAAATATGAAGCTGAAATGAGGGAGTGATTACTTTGCTGAGGTTTGTACAAATCATGAGCATGAGAGAGACTTGTTGCCGTGTCAGAATGGTTGTGCAACACTGTGGCACCACGCACTTGGTAAATATACAGAATCTGATGTGCAATCTGAAAAGGCTGATTTATAATGAGCACATTTTACTTCATCTCTTAACCGAAAACAAACAAACGAAAAAACACAAGGTTTACTCTAAATATTCATTTTAACAATTAACATTTCAGGGCTTCTTTGAGTGTTAGCAAAAGAAGGGACACTAATTATAAAGGATGAGAAGCAGAGCTCACATACTGGCAACACACACATTTCAGGCAAATGCACTGCAATTATGAGATCAGCCGTATATTCATTCAGTTATCCAACCAGAACCTCCCAACATGTTCTTAGGCAAATTTAGAGCAAAACAAATCTTTACTCTGTCCAGCGAGAGTCGATCTGTGAATGAACCATAGCTGGTTGTAGGGCAGCATATGGCTTGTGTGTGTTAAAAAAAGTGTCAAAATGAACTCTGATATTGTAGCTGTGCATATCACAGCAGCTTGAGTCCTAGAAGGCACAGCGAGAGAGGGAGATTAGTTTACAAAGCTTGGTCAACTGTCTGGTTGGTAGTTTGTGCGATAGCAGCTAATAAAGTGCCAATAAATAAACCACAAAGGTGAAGCAGATGGTGAAGCTGTTGCTGTGAAGTGCTGGAATGTCTGGCAGCACTGATGTGATCACTATCAGATCTCAGAAATGACACTCCAGATCTGCACTGGTGTCAAGCCAGCCTCCAGTTTGAGACTTGCAGTCAAGCCAGCCTCCAGTTTGTTTTCTGTTCCCTGTGTATTCAAAGTATTACGGGAAGAGATGTGGAAACCTGATTTCAAAATAAAAGCCAACTTCGAGTGAATTAACATATGTTAAGAACATAATAACATATAATTTAGTCTTGTTTACACACTCTAATGTTAGATCCACATGACACAACCTTATACCCTAGTAGCGCCCTGTCAGTATCAAAGCCATCTTATGTTGGATTTCAAAGTAAAAGCCCTGTGAATTTTCATTTTTGAAATACTCTTTCAATGACTTCAGAATGCTCTTAAAAGCAAAACTTATATTTCCAAAGACTATATTATATTATATTTCCAACCCCACAGTGATACCATGTCAATATCAAGTCAGTCTGATTTTGCTTTCCAATATAAAAGCCTTTTCAAATTGCCGATATAAGACCTCCTCTTTTAAGGATTTCAAAATGCTCTTAAATTGAAATTTGCTGTTTCC
>VUQG01005392.1:0-10384 GCA_015106755.1 Etia nguti | reverse complement strand
GTATATTAAAGAGGAATGTGGAAGTGGAGGTTGTGCTGAGAAGGGGGTCAGGAGAACGGTGGACGAGTAGTGGAGGTAGTGATAATAGGCTGGTCACACTGTGTAAGGTGTGCTGTAGTCATCGCAGTGGGACTTTCTTTCCTGCCTCCCATACAGACAGTTTGACATTGTAGCATCCAATGGCACTGGTTTATAATAACAATTTAATAGGACTATGACAACTGGTGCCAATGGGACCACTGCATCTGTTAGTCCCAGGGGTGAGAGGGAAGGGAGTAGGGGATTGGGAGGCAGTAGCAGTGGTGACAGTGGGAGTTACAGACCAGAAAGACCTCACTGTCTGACAGTATCCTGTCTCAAGGCCAGTTTGGTTTTTAAGCTGTTGTCAGTGGCTCAAATCCTTAAATCTCTCATGTAGTCAGAATTTCTATCTATTAACTATAAAAATAAGTACAAGACAAACTGATGATATCATCCCACCACAAAAAAATCACTACAGCATCAAATAGTAATACAACATGAGCCAAAATTAAAATAAATAGAATGTTCCAGCAAGATAAGAAAATCATTACCGCAAGAAGAAATGTTGTATAATATAATATAATATAATATAATATAATATAATAACTGGCATAGGTTAGGTCCCTGAATTGCATAAGTGGAGAAAAAAAAGGATGGTTGTGTAGACATATTTAAACAGTAATGAAGAAACTATTACACTTTAATAAAATGAATGCACTGTAATTAAATATAGTTTTAGATTACAGTTTCATAAGGTGTCAAAGAATGACAGAATAAAGCTTCAAAATATTTTTCCATAACAACTGTTTAAAGAAATCAACGTGAACACTACACTTACATAAATAATTGTAATAATAATAATCCTAGATGGAAATAAGATGCGTGAAAATTAAATAGTGGACATTTTAAGCAGTGGTCTACCTGGGCTGTGCTGTTATCAGGGTCAAGGCACAGCTCTCAGACAAGAGGCTTAAGCAGAGACAAGAGCCTTTAACACAAAATAAAACCATCAAAGTTCAGCTCTAATCCTCGTTGCGGTGGATAAGGCTGATAGTTAACGGGCTGTATTATAAGCTTTGCTTATCCTAGCCGAGTTGTCGGTGTGTGTGTGTGTGTGTGTGTGTGTGTGTGTGTGTGTGTGTGTGTGTGTGTGTTCATTCCCATTTCAACATGCCAAAAAGGATTTATTGTACTGTGAACTGACATCACCAATCCACAATATTTAAAAATAGATAGCAGTGACAATTCTACAATAAATTCACAATCTTTTTTAATTACTATAACTGATACCATGCCTCAGAATTTGAAACAGAAACAGGACAAAGAAATATTAAGGGGGGAATTTCAGAGATTACTCCCCAAAGACTGGAGTCCAGTTGCAAATTAATGTCAAGAAGAGAATGGTGTCAGAAAGTGGTCACACAACACAGGCTTCTAAGTTTAGTTCACAGTTACCATTTCAATTTTAATTTTAAAATATTCTTTTGTATAGGCCTGTTATATTTCCTGTGAAGTCTCCGTGTTGTTTCTGTGTATGCTTCAAAGAGAGTGTGCGTTTAATGATTTCAGCACCTTGGACAGCTCCCCTCTGAACCATGTTTCCTCTATATTTTATTTTATTTTAAATAAAACCAGTCATGTACATTGGGGGGAGGGGGGCGGAATGTGGATACGATCCATAATACCGCCGCAAAACCGACACACAGATATTATCCGGGACAAAGAAAGTTACTTAAATACGGCTGTGTGCTATGGCATTTGAAACACATTTCAACTTAGTCATTGTTTATTTAAAACAAACAAACCAAAAAGAATGAAGATTTTTAAGAGACTCCAGCTGTTTTCAGAGAACTTGAAATTACGGTGAATGATCTGCATCAATGAAACGGAATATTGTCTGCAATATATACGTAACTGCACTGTTATGGCATTTGCTCAGCTAAATTAAAGACTTGTAGAAGACGAAGAAAAAATGAAATACAATCAAATTTATATTTCCACTTTTTGTTTGTCAAATTATATGAAATATCAGGCCTGAGAATAAAGCCTATATCTCGCTCTTTCCCAAGTAGACAATCATCAACAGATTGTTAAATCACGTTTGTGCGGCCAGATAAACCTAAAGTAATATTGGTTTTTTTTGTTTGTTTGTTTGTTTGTTTTTGTTTATTGTTTTTGTTTGTTATGTTGTTTTGTTTTCTTGCTATGCCAAAATAAAACCCCCACTTATGACTAGACTTTTATTATATTAACCCGAAACTAAATTGGGTCTTTTCAAGCTAACACTTTGTTAGTTCTATGCTAAATATGTTCAGTTGTTTAATCGGCTCACAGGATTTATTTATTTATTAAGTAGGTGAAGAAATTATTCTAAAGTATGGAGAAAAGCTCATTTGTCACATTTCTCAAAACCGATTCCAAACTCCAACTTGCTTCTCACGTTGCTTTTCAGCCTAACAGGCTCCACAGTTTGCGCAAGGCAACCCGACTGACCGGGAGTTTTGGTTTGTTAGGGCGCCCTCATGAGACGTTTCTACTGCTGTGTCTGTCTGCGATCGAACATGTAAGTGTTAGAATTTGTACCTGTTAAAAATGAAAAGTATAATTTTGAGGGAATTTCCTTCGCGCATATTGCGCACAGCGAATTTGAGCGTAAGGCACACCTGTCGCAAGTCCTACTGTTCCATAGTTATAATAAAGTGTGTATCTAAAGTTTGAATTCCAAGTCTATACTTTAAGCAGTGCAATATAAGGTGGAATTCCCCGAACAGTCGCCAGTCTCACTGCCAGTGTAAATGTATTTGGAGTACGCACGCTTGAAAGGGTAACAGACCTCACACAGTGTGGAAACAACAACAAACACGGCTTTTCTTCTTCCTAACAGAATAAAACCGAAGTGCAGAAAAGTTGAACTAGAACAAAAATCTAACTCACCAGGTAAAGCGCAGGCGTCAGAAGGAACACGGCGCACCAACACGTCACCTGCATCCTCCCGGAGCTCAAACTTCCACTAATTTCCCTCGGATTGTAGTTTCGGCTTTGACGACCATAAATCCACCTTGTATCCACTTCACAGCACAATCAAGCCCATCAGCTGCCCAGGCAACAAGGAAAAAACGAACCCCATGGCAAGAGAACAAAGCAGAGTTGCAGATTGGGGACAGGATCGATCGGCCGGTGAGGCTGCTGCTGCTGCGGGTTGACGTTAGAGGGACCGGATAGAGACAACCAGCGCTTACTTAAGAGTTAATCCAGGTAGAGGGAGCAGGAGGGTCATAGTTGTGAGCACGTTCAGGTCTTGACTGTCTAATGGCCGGCACGCTCAGCGGTTGGAGCGTTCCGATCTGAAAGGAATGGCGAGCCTTTCTGCTTTATAACGCGCGGCTACAATACAACCAGGGAGACTCTCGCTCTAGGGGGGAGGGACAAGATGAGGGGGAGCAAAAAAAGGCAGGGAAAAAAATAACGGGAGTAAATTCCAAGATGTAGTGAGAAAACATTAAGTTTCCCTCTCTCATGTTTTGTAACAGAAGCTTGTGGAGAAAATGCTGGTTACCTTGGTTGTGATTTGTGCATCTGATATAGATGAATGAGCTGAGATTCTCAACTATGATGCCAGTAACTTTAGGCAGCCCCCCTTCAACAAGGGATCCTCAAACCTAAAAAAACAGAACACAGTAGCTGTTGTTTATAATTTCCCCTTTTCCTGTATTTTCGCTGTTAGCAGTCTTCTTTAAAAAGATTTTTGAACCACTGTTCAACACGCATCCTGTTTATTTGAATGCAAATTCACACATGCCAACAACACAAAAATCGACATGAAAAAGAGACCAAAATTACTTCGACTGAACAAAAAAGTTAAAAGGCTTCAGACTTTCACTGTATAAAATCTAGTTTAACACATTTTATAGCTATAGTTATGTCTCTATGCTTCTTGTGTAATATTACAAATACAGATGAATAAACTTGTATTTTTTTTATTAATCTGCTATTTTTATTATTATTGTTATTCCTTAGGGATGCATCAGTTTATTATTATTCTTAACATTACTATCAGTGACCCAAAGTCTTCCAAATCAACCACAGTTAAAACTGTACAATTTCTTTTATCTGTTTTGAGCATATCTTAGGTAAAAGATTCGATGAAAATAAACTTTTGTGGAAAACTAAAGCAAAATGAAACTCTAATAAACACCCAGTGCCATTCACCCAAAGGACAGTTCCTCCTAAACATGGCTGTGTGTTTACGTGTTTCTGTATGTCATTCTGTGTATCTGCTCACCATGCTAGCAGAAGTGAGTCAAGGTGACTGAAGCCTGCTTAGATGCTGAGCATGTGTTTCTGGTTTGTGGATAGACAGATAGGATCCTTTCTGGCGGTGAACAGACGGGGCAGGGAGGTGAGCAGAAAAGAAAAAGGCGGGTGGGGGCAGGGGGTTGTGCTTTAATAAATCCCCAGCAGGCTCATTGCTACAACATTGCAGTGGTCTGGAAGTGTCACCATAACTCAGACAGTGGGGCTGATGGGATCCTGCTCTGAATGGCCCAGATAGCCTTCACAGGACCAGCATGGCATCCAGTGGTAGTGAAGGCGAAGATAAATCACGAGGGCCATCTGACTTCCATTGTGTCTGGAATGAAATGCATTCTGGTATACAGTAAGGCAAAGGGCTCACATTTCAAGGTAAAATCCACATTCCCCCCTTGTTGATCAAATGTTTCATAGAATAAATTACTATTTTTTGAAGTTGAACTGGTACCTTTGCTGTAGATTGGCCTCAAATGGCAGTGAAACCCAAAGTTAAAATGTTATATTTGCAGTTCTATACTTCGTGATTTTCCTTTAAAAAAATGTTATGTTCAATTTGTTTAAAATATCCATATATTATTGGATATGCAGTAAATTAAAAAAAATGTCTCTATTAGGTATAGAAAAAAACATATTGTTAGATTGATAATTTAAAAAAACTTGTGTGGTGTCAAGGTTGCCATGAGGACTGTAACTGAGATCTTTCCCTTTCCTTAACCATGGTATAATTGCCTTACATGGAAATTCCAGGACGGGAACATTTTATAAATATGTGATTCGACAGAAGTGCATTGCTGTGCTTGATGAATGTGTGAGTGACCGTACCACTTATTTTTATATGCTTTAGTGGATTTGCTCTGAATTCCTATTTCATTTTTCTTTTTTTTAAATGTTTAGTTTATAATGGTACATGTTTGTAGTTCGTTTTCCCTGTCTATTAGTTATTTAGACACAATTTTACACTTAGGTGAAACACTGAAAATGGAGCTTTTTGCCTCATTCGTTCAGCTCGATGTTGTATTCATGTTACATTGGTAGATTTTTGTTTGGCAGGATAGAGTATTAGTGTTCCTTTTCATCAATGAAGCAGTAGAAACTGGATGTATACATCCTGCAAGCATTATTTCTGCTCATCATAGGAGCTGTAACAAATTTCAAGCAAGTTTCCACATTGAAGACTCGAGTTCATTTAAGTGAAAAAACTATCAGTTTTAATCACCATCTTTTGGGCATTTATTTTAAACCAGTGTAGCTTGTCTCTCGTTAATTATTAGTTGTGTGTCAGGTCAGTCAAAATTTTGGCCAGTGGCCATGACATCAGGATGTATTTCAATCAGAGAAAATAATCAAATGTAGATGGGGTTCAAATCATTTAGTTTTTTAACCAAAGAGTTGAGTTAAAAAGGCCACAAAATGAAAGTCAGTTAAGGGAATATTTTGAATTTTCTCCACCAAATGTTTTCTATAAACAAAACAAACAAACAAATATTATTAGGGTTATAATTGGGAAATGACATAATCAAATAACAAAAATAATCAACATATGCTGGCTTTGAATTTATGTTGAATGATGTCTGGTGGCAAGTTATCTGTATAGCCTCCACAAGTGTACAAACCAACACAGCTCATCACATATTAAGGTCTGAGTAGAGCCCTTAAGTGTCACATTTTAGTGCAGGGAAACAAAACATTTAAGGCTATGGTCATAGGTTGCTACAGTCAACACTGGCTGTAAAGTGTGTCTTTCATTTCATGCCCCAATCCTGAAAATATGAGGAGACTGGCAAGGAATGAGAAGAATGCTTCTCATTTAGGTGACAGCCACAGAGTTAGCTGTCATCACCTTGCTGCAGAAAAAAATTAATAAATAAATAAAAGATGTATTAGTGTGGAGAAGCTATTTGGTGCACTTGGAATTGTTTCGGAAGCTGTTCACACTCACCAACATAGACAGTTAGTGAGAAAGTATGAGTCCCATCGCCTTTCAAGGGCACTATACAGCATCAGTGAAGCAGAGAGAGTTAAAGCTCAGCTGCTGAGTTGTGCCACTGTCACAGAATGAGAACCATTCACAGGAGATATGTGGACACGTCAATAGGCTGCCAACCCTTACAAAATGGAAGAAAGACTACATTTCTTACTTCTCAATCAACCACCTGCACTCCTTCCTCTTTCCAGAACCAAGCCATCTTTCATTGACAGTGCGTAATCAGTAGGTCAAGTCCCTAATTTTCAAAGCACACCTTTAGGCGCCCATTCAATGCTGGGGGGAAATTATAGGGTAGCTTCTTCCTAATAGCTTATCATTGAGCTACAAAGAGGAGGAGCAACAGATAAAGACAAGAGAGAGGAAGAGGATGATTGCCCAGCTGAGTGATGCTGGCGTCCGGTGGCATGAATATGTTCGGCTGGCTCAGCTCCATCACCGATTGTGAGGGCAGATGTTGCTTCGGGCCCTCAGGCATGGCCGTGATGCAGTGGCAGCAGGTTTGTCCAACCAGCTGCCATCTCTAGTGTCATTCCACATTTGGAGCAAGGGATAGGAATCAAACTGGGCTTGACCAAAAGGGCAGGCTGTGGGGGTGCTGGGTGGGCAAGGGTGGGGGTGGGCACTTCACACCATGTGTGGCGACAAAAGGCCTGGCGGTCTGCAGTCAGGCTCGGGCTGCCAGTGCTTTTCAAGATGATGTTAGGGGTGGGCGGGCTGAGGGGGAGCTGACAGAGACAAATGGCTGAGCAGAGTGCTGGTCACAGGATGCAGCTGCTACACATCAATCGCTTCCTCATCACAGTTAGAATGACTGCCAGCTTCAGCTTTGAGCAAGTAGGTTTATTAGAGGGCATCAATACAGCTTCAAGTAAAAGCCACACAGAGATTTGAAAGTTTCGTTTGATAAAAACTTTAAGGACTTAACTTCTGTACATGGCTTCCTTCTTTATGGTTTGCTGCCATAAACTGAAAAAGGGTCTGCAATAAGCTTCTCAAAGAATATCCAAGCGAGTGAAGCTCGAGTTAAAGTATAGTTTAGGTTTTTTACAACTTTACTCTTTTTCTTTACAGTTTTGGTCCCTTTTTGGACAAGACTACCTCTTCAAGGTTATTTCTGAGATTTGAGGGATTCTTACAACACCGTAGCATACAGGATGATTTTTTTGGACAATGTTTACAGTAGATTTAGCAGTTATTTTACTTTGCAACTAGAGTAAATCCACCCATGATCAATCTCAAATGAAAACAATTAGAATGCCTTCTGCTGCTGCTCCAGTTGAAATGTCACTGTCAGTCTAATCTTCCAGCTAGAGTATTTGACTTACTACATAATACCCAAATGAAAATTCTGGATAGCATAACCATTTTTGACATATTTTTTCACCAAACATGAGTTTGGTAAACACTGGCGAGTTGTGTGGATTCTGATAGGATTTCTGAGATCGCCAAGTTTATAAAGTCATTTTTCATAACCATCTGGTGCTGCAAAAACTGTTCTCTGACATTTGCAGTGGCAGATGCATATGATTCACAGCACAAGATGAGAACTTTTCTGTGATTTTGCTCTTTTACAGATCACTGTGCTGCCTAATTTAAAACCTTCTCATGACAGACAGCTTTCGTGGGCTGAGGCAGTGCTTTATTTTTTTTATTTATTTTATCCAAAGGAGATTATCAGTTAAAGCAGAAATCCTTTATCTTTGGACTTTGGAAAAATTTGAAATAAAGAATGCTGCAAATCTTTTTACTAAATTTTAACGGCTCTGTGGTTACAGCAAAATCACTGTTTCAAGTAGATTTTACAAAATTACTTAATTGATCAGGGCAGGCTGTAGGATATCCTTTTCTTGGCTGAGGGAATATAGTTGGAAGACAGAGACACTGTTATGTGAAGTGCTGATTAAATGAGGGGACCAAAACCATACATTATGTCTCTTTTTACTTCCCAGTATACAATCATAATCAGAGGCTCTAACAATAAAAGAAATTACATTACTTCAACAGCAGAGGACAAAAAAGTAATCAGTGGAGGAGTAAAACAATTAGAAAATTAGATGTAATTGTCTACCTACCTTCCTGCATTAGGACAGAATCACTGCCTTCAAGATCCATCTGCAACAAAAAGCACTGTGCAGTGAAAATATTAGCACAAGCCACAAGTCTGCAGCCTTCTAAGCCCAGACAGAATGACTGACCACACAATGTGATTCCAATTTGAATGTTTTCAGCAACATTTTTTCACAGCAGAGGTTAATTTACACTGACCCATCCCTCTCCAGCTAACGACTCCTCTTTTGTCTTTTAGTGAAGCAAGAGCACAAGCGCAAGCTATGAGCCATGTCAGATAGAGACTTAATAACGTTCAAATGGCTCCAAAGGTCATCCAGCTTCTCAAAAGAGCAATGAAACTAATTTTCAGTTAACTGAATGTTGTTTTGGAGTCTTGTACCACTGCATGTCTTCAGTCAGGAATTAATAGGCAGCACCAAACCAAAATCCAGGTCTGAGCAGTCTGCATACTTTAAGCGATCTTTTACTGACATCTGCTGGTGAAATCAGTTATTACTGCACTAAAGCGTAATAATAATTAATACATTAACTACATTTTTTTCTCATCAAGTTTTCTCTAGATGATTTTAGTAATTAATTGATTCATTAAAGTCAACCAGAAACAATGCACAAGATGGGTTCAAGAGATCACACCAGCAAATTGTCTTAACTGCTCTTTCCTTTAATGTTGTTAAGGATTTTAATTAATATCATATATATTACATAAATCAGCACAATAAATGAGAGGTGGCCGGATTAAAGAATAATACAATAATCTATGAGCATTGTAGTCCGGCAGATATTCAACTTTATGCATTATAGAAATATTTTTTTTAAATTAGTATCAGTTTATTATCACACCAAAAATTTTTATTTTATTCACATTTTCAATCACTTATAACACCAAACTGTACACTTTTTCCGGTGAGTGAGTCCAGTGTCCAGCTCATGTTTCTTCTCCTCCAGTTGGGCATCTCTCTGAAAGGAGCAGAAAAACAACCGCTCCCTACTACTGCAGTTGTTATGGAGATGCTTTCCTCTAGGTTGGTGTCAACCTTAACCCGACACTTTGAAGTTTCTGTGCCTTGCTGTGCTATCGCCAGTGCAGGAACACCATCCTCCCATAACCCCCACACATTCCTAAGGCAGCCTCTTCTCTATGTTAGTGTCAGTGTGTACCACCCCCCTTCACACCATGGAGTTAAATACTTGCGACTTTCTAATAAGGAGTGTATCAACTCTATTATGAACATACACTGCAAGTAATGTTAAAAAGAAACTTCATTAAAATGCATTTGTAAAAGGTTTCTTCAAGACAATGCTCTCCTGCGATCCCTTCATAAGCAGAATTTATGGACCAGTAGAGGCAGCACATTTGCAGTTTACTGGCAGTCCAGGGATGGCCTGTCTGCCTGCAGAAAGATCTGTTGCTAGGTAGAACTGGTCTTGGTTGTGCTATTGTTTGTCCATCAGCCAGATGCAGAGAAGAGCAAAGTTATAACGTACAAGGAGCTGAAGTGTAACCCAGTGTTAAGAACAATGAAAAGTGTACACTGGAGCCACTGTCTGTGTTTTACAGGAGATCTTCCATACAGTGGCTTGCAAAAGTATTCGGCCCCCTTGAACTTTCCCACATTTTGTCACATTACAGCCACAAACATGAATCAATTTTATTGGAATTCCACGTGAAAGACCAATACAAAGTGGTGTACACGTGAGAAGTGGAACGAAAATCATACATGATTCCAAACATTTTTTACAAACAAATAACTGAAAAGTGGGGTGTGCGTAATTATTCAGCCCCCTGAGTCAATACTTTGTAGAAGCACCTTTTGCTGCAATTACAGCTGCCAGTCTTTTAGGGTATGTCTCTACCAGCTTTGCACATCTAGAGACTGAAATCCTTGCCCATTCTTCTTTGCAAAACAGCTCCAGCTCAGTCAGATTAGATGGACAGCGTTTGTGAACAGCAGTTTTCAGATCTTGCCACAGATTCTCGATTGGATTTAGATCTGG
>VUQG01005391.1:11583-22267 GCA_015106755.1 Etia nguti | reverse complement strand
AAAAAAAAAAAAAAAAAGAAAGCTCTAATGCGCAAACACAGATGCACAGAGAAGAGTTTAGAAGAGGTCGGATCAGGCATGTCACGGCAGTCCTGCACGCTTTACCTGGCGGTCACGCTTTCTGGAGGCCAGAGACCAAGATAGCCTGTGATTTGTAAGCTATGTGTCCAAAAGGAAAGGAGGGAGGCAGGTGAGGAAGGGGGGAAAAAGTGTCATTCAAAAAGAAAAAGATGACATTAGAGCAAGCTTTTTTTCCCTTTTTTTTTTTCTGAAGGCAATAACTAAAATGTCCCTCTGGACACAAAGCAAACAGCAGATTTTAATTAAATCTGGTGGCTCGAGTAAACCAGCCACAGAAAGTAAAGACATTATTTCCAATCCACTCTGACTCCAGATTTGACTGCAGCATAGATTTGTTTAGGCTAACACTATAATTTATTTAATACTCATATTAGCTTCACTGGCTTTTATGCATTAGTGACAGCATTAGTGATTCAGACAGCCACTCCAAAGATGAGCTCTCCTTGGTTTCTCTACATAAATGGAATTCTGTGTGATTCAGTGTTTACAGAAGCTTTGAACATACTGCTTGGTTCTCCATGCGTGCGAAGATAACGTTAAGCATCTGTGTGAGCGTGGCCTTGGCCGTGGTCTGATTGATGAGGTTCTTGCTGGCCAGGTAGATGTTGTAACAGGTGCGGACGGCCTGCAGAACAGTACCCTCGTGGATTTCTATATGCTGAGACGTCACCGCTGTCAAAAGAGCCTGAAAGAAAAGGCCGAAAACTACCATTAACTGCTGACGCAGGACGAGAAAAAGCCGAGAATCGCAGCTGCGCAAAAAACCAAAAGCCAAACACTGATGCAGTCAAGAACAACCGGACATTTCAGCAAACTTCCAGCATTTGAAATCTTAAATGCAAATATCTCTCAAAACTATGTCAGAAAATGTGGTTTATTGAACTTTTTCTGATGTACAAACTTCAAATAAACTCATAACCTCACAGCTACGAGGGAGGAATCCCCACTCACAGACACAAATAGGGTCACTTACAGGTGTAAAAAAGGGGGACAGCCATGAAGCTAAAGTCAAAGTCTTTAAAACCATAGTCACTGTGGCTTTGTCCATTTTTATATACAGTCTATCAGGGGAACAGCACAATACACCACAAAGCAGGGACAGTCAGTTATTAACAATAAATATAAAACAGATTCACAACTAATATTTAAACTTAAATAGTTGCCACTATCATTGACTTTGTCAGGTAAAAGTCTCTGAGATAAAATTTTAAAGAAATCGAAATCATCATATTTATAATATAATTAAGGATTGTGACATACATATTCATAAGATAAAATAATATTTGTATTATTAAATTGTCCAGCAGGATTATCTGCTGCAGCCACAAACAGCAACTATTATTAAAGATTCCTGCAGATCAAAGCCACATAAAGACACAGATATCGTCTTTTAAGGAATGACTGCCGGCTAATTAAATTCTCTAAAGTGTGTATTGAGCGTGTCTGCGACAAGCTGTGGTATATCAGAAGACAGGGACGGCAGCACACCTTAATAATCTGTAGCTGCACGCCCTCGTCAGTCTGAGGTCCTTGAAAACAAGCGCAGATGGTCTCGATGATCCTGTCGATGAGCTTCTTGCCCGGAGCCGTGCTGTCCGGGGCGCTGCCCGTCAGGTGGCCATACGCTATCAGCTTCTAAAAGTCACACGAATATGCAGACGTAAACACAAGTAAGCAGAAAAACACAACTAAACGACCTGGCAGCATAGAATTAAAATAACTTATTTTTCTTCAAAGACATCCAGAGATACAGTAAAGGCAGAGCCCAGCGCACAGTTCGCTGCCATAAAGTAACACTCATGCAAGCATTTGGGGGTCTGCGGTGTGACTTGTCCCGCCACTGACCTGTAAACAGTCGAGCGAGGTGATGACGATGCGGGGACATTTGGATTGACATGCCAGCTCAAACGGCAAGAAGTACTTGTCGGCTTCAATGAAGTTGGTCTTTGATTTGATTGGCGGTAAAGTGCTGGAACCTGATTTGCCATCTCCACCGGGTGGACTTGGGAGGGAAGGAAAATAAATAAATTTTTAAAAAAGAGGAAGAAAGGGATAGAGACTGTGAGATAAACACTGTGACTCTGTGGTCCTGTCTGTCATCTGGAGTCACAAGAAAAGAAACGGGGCATAAAAATCAGCATGACACACTAACACTTTTGTTGACATTCAAGCCTGAAACAAACACGAAAAAGCACCCGAGATGGCGTGCTTCACTATAAAGAACAACCTCTGCTTGCTCCACAGCTGGAGCAGGACATCAAACAAGCTAAACCAAAGAAGACCCTGTGCTTTATCCTGTTCCTGAGGGGAAAAATGAATAGTAAGAACATTTTTTATTACGCTGAATTTAATGTAGTGCCTGGGGTAGTAAACCCAGGGGTTTTGTAATTCAAGCATTGCCATGGGTCCATGCTGACAAAGCATCTCCTCCTGCACGACTGGTAACTACACAGCTATTTTTTCGGAATTTTTAAAAGACCAGAGACAGACATAAAATATAGACCATCGCTTTCAGCAGCCATGTCTTTACAGCATCCCTAAGCACTACCACCACACCCAGACTGCACACGCTGGAAGAGGAGAAGAACAGAGAAAGGGAGGGAGACGGCTAGCGGTGGAGGGGGCTGCATTGTTTATGTCTTGGCAACGGAAAAAGGATGAGTTCAGCTCTTTTTTTTTAGAGGGACGACCACGCCGAGTACAGAAGGGCACAGAGACAGAGAAAGAAGCGAGGACTTGTACAAGAAGAGAAGAGGGGGAAAAAAATGATTCATTTCCAGTTAAAAACGAAAGAGGCATCAAGCAGCATGAATTCACCAGGAAAATGAAGGTGCTCAGAGAGGAGCAGAAGAAGGGAGAACGCTTAGAGGGCTGGAAAGAAATATAATATAAGTGGTCTGAAAGCAGCAGAGGAAATGGGTATTAATTACCACAAATTAAAGATGATTGGACAGGGAAGGAGCTACAAATATGCGAGCATAAAAATGGAAAACATGAACCTGTTTACCAGCCTTACAGTCTTCTACAAAAACCTTGTGGAGAACAACATTAAAATGATTAAAATGATCTTTGCTATGATTCAGCAAAGATCATCCACTCCGTCAGCTTATTACTGGTCTGACCCAGTCTCCATTTCTCTCTCAGCTATTATGTTGTGGATCTGCAGGGAGCTCTTCTCCGCTGGTTTATTCCTGAACTCCCTGCTTAATGTCGCCTGGCCTGCTCAGCCCTTTATTATAAGCCAAATGTTAGGCTCAGGCTGCTTTTAAAACATAAACACTATAAAACTGAGTTTTAGTCAGACAGCACAGCCAGCACATCCTGCATCGACTGAAGCTAACAGCATGTAACTGGTCTGGCAAGAGACAACACGTGTGTGGCAAACCGTGATTTAATATCAGTGTTATTACATGTAACTGAATACTGCATTAGATTAAATGCTGAAGTCAAAGGTTCATCTCCATCTTGGAAACAAGCGCTTAAAAATCCTTACTGGAGCCATGTTTCCTTACAAGCTCTCAATCACATCACACGTGCTTTCATTAGCAGTTGCACTTTGCTTTTAGCTTCACTAAAAGCTTATCTAATTTCCTTGCAAAGAAAACAAAAAGAATCCACAGAATTTATCTTATTGTCTATTACTGAGCTTTAGGGCTGCCAGTAGGTCAAATCTGTCACCTTTGGACAGAACCAGACCGTTTCCTCCATCTTTATCCTGAGCTAATCTCTACAAAGATACATCAGCATTACGTGTTGTGTTGGCAGATCATACAGCAGGCTTTGGCCTGTATGCAGGTAAACAGTCTGTGTCTTGGCAAATGCAATCCCCATTTTGCTTTTCACACCGACTCCAAACCAGTGCCCATTTCCTGATGACAATTTAACTTTTTTTTCAAATTTATTGACATTCTTAAAGAATGACCAGTGCACAAAACAGGAAGTCTTAAAGCGTCAGAATGCTGGCTGTTATTTCTAGATGCTACACCATATGGACAAAAGTATTAGCACACACCTCATTGCCACAGGTTTATAAAAAAACTCCCCCCCAAAAAATCAAGCACTTAGCCATGCAAAGCACTTGTAAAAGAATGGGTCACTCTAAAGAGCATATTAGTGTAACAGGATGCTATCGTTGCAGCAAGGCAGTTTGTGCAATTTCTTTCCCCCTAGTTCAACTGCAAGTGGTATTATTACAAAGTGAAAGGCATTAGGAGCACAGCAACTCAAAGTTACAAAGCACGGTTGCTGCATGCTGAGACACATAACGCGTAAAAGTTGCCAACCCCCTGCTGACTCTATAACCACAGAGCTCCAATCCTCCTCTGACATTAACATCAGCACAAAAGCTGTGTACTGGGAGCTTCATAGCATAGGTTTCCATGGCTGAGCAGCTGAGGTGTTAACTGTAGATGGCTCATTATAGTATATGTTATCAAAGTATAGCTGCAATTTTAAAGTCACTTACTTGAAACCAAGATACAGAACAAGTCCTGAGAATATTGGAAAGTTTCAATGTTTATTTGACCCAGAAAACTGAGAAAACTTAATTCATGTAAACTGTACCGAGTGCAGGTCGCTTTGTAGAGCTTAAATGTTTTATCTTTCAGGCCTTTATGTGGTGCTGTTGTTAATTGATAAGAACATTTTTTTTGGATTATGAAATGATTCTGGAATAATTTCCTAAAACACCATTAATGATTTCCATACAACATGAGATTTATGTGGCTGCTTTGTTTAAATATCACAGTGATTAGATTAGCAAGTAATGCTTAGTACCTGTTTCCTTTGCATACATTTAGCTATCGTAACAAGATTTGATTTTAAACAGTGATTTGAAACGTACTTAGTTAGATACTGCCCATGCCTACTATTGCAATTACATTACAGAATGAATGCACAAAGAAAACCTATTTAAACTGGGCTGCAGGCTCAACCAGGGTGTTTGTATTCATAAGTAGCAAAGCTAGACTATTGCATCTATCTGAAAACAGGAGACTTGTGAAGCACCTGAGGTGAAACCACAAGCAGCAATACTTCTGTGAGCCTGGTGTTGGCTGCACATAATCCTTAACCTTAAAATTCAGATGAATTTTAAGTTACTGGTAAATCTAATTTGGAGAGAAGTGAGTGAAATAATAGGGGAAGGATTGTGTGCGAAGGGGAAAATGATGAGGGACAGAAATGTAAGTGGGAAATAAAAATGAGCTGGCGTGAGGAAGAAAGGATGGGAAAGAGGCGAGGTGGCATTCATGCTACATTTCATTCCAAAGCCCATGTTACTTCGAAGCCCATTCATGAGCACCCCACACATTCACACACACACACACACACACACACACACACACACACACACACACACACACACACACACACACACACACACACACACACACACACAATCTCTTTCTTTCTCCTACCCACCCACACACAACTCACTTTTAGCCCTCAGGCACTGCATTTGAGAGTTTCATTTACTTGATTAAATCATATTTGCATATGGAAATTGTTTGAAAATGATATTAATTTGTTATATTCAAAAGAGAATTACTTTCTCATATTAAAGCTAAATCAGACAAAGGCTGTGAGAGTGACAGATGATGATATTGAACTTTGTTCAGTTGGGGCTTGCTGGAAAAACACACACAGACACACACACAGACACACACACACACACAAATTGTACAAAATGTTTCCTAAATCAGTGGACACATTGTCTCAGGTGTGTACATGGATCCAAATCTCCATCCAAATCCACTTCCTCCATTTCAGCAAAGATGAAAGTCATTCTCTCAGCAGGATTTTCCTCCACCTCGTGTGCTGTGTCCAGGTGTGTGTGACTGATGTAGTGGCACGAGACGTCACAGAGGGACGGATCTCCTCCTGAGCCAACTTAACTTATCAGGAACACGGACCAAGAAAAAAAAAATCAGGCTAATTAATTAAGAACAGTATTAGAAGTAATGGGATATTATAATATAAATTGCTACATTCTGGAACCAATTTAATCCAATTACTGGAACCCCTCATGAATATAATACCTCCAAAATCACTCCGTCAGAGTCCAAAGGGAGATGTGTCTGACTACTAAGACTGAAAGAAAAGAAAAAAATCGGCTCCCTTTTAACAGCGAGCACCAACAATGATTTAAATGGTTGAGAGGAACTGTTAATTTGAGTAATAAACCTAATGATGACTTTTTTTTTCTAATTGACATTTCGACCATTTACAACCTGAGTAGGTTTTTGTTTGAGCTCCCTTGTGTTTGATAAAGATGAACGACTGTAAAGGCTGATTGGTGCTTTTTCTCTTAATGGCCCTTACTCAATTTAAATAATGTCTGAAAAGAGACAAAAGACTTCAATTCAGCATGAGTAAAAGTGGAGTGCATTTTAGAGGAGTGGATAAAATTGACATTAAGAATTCCTCCAACTTTAAAGGCACAGACATTATTTCATCAACGATAAATGCACATTACATAAAAAAAACAAAACAATTTGTACATGCTGGGATGATTCACAGTTGGTGGTAAGGTGGACACTTTATAAATGGAAATAGGTGGCAGAGCACTTGGAAATGTAAATTTCTTGCCATATGTTTGACTGAAGGATTCACATCCTCTGATCCAGCAATAAATACATTTACTTTTGTAAATATTGGCCAATTTTAAAGCAAAATACACTTCAGCTATTCAAAAACAAAAGCACTCATTATGCAGAGAGAATACCCTCGGTCAGTGTTACATAGTATTAACTGTTTTATCACAGATGCATTAGGTTGTAGATGGTGTTTTATAGTTAGCAGCTAAATATTTTTTTGTTGAGTAATTCATTTCCTGTCTTTTATTTCATATGCTTGAATATCTCTTTAATGTTTGATTTACATTCTCTTTTCTGCTTTACAGTAACTTGAACAGTATTATAGTGTGATATGTAATCTACACTGCTATCATACCTATATACAGAATTTTACCATAAATGGCAAAATATAAGGTCACTGATATAGATCTGTTTACATAGGTAAAAACCAGTCTAGGAATAACTGACCATTTATTTTTATCCATTTATTTATTTTTGTATAAATAAAATTGAATTGAACACATAGGTCATCAGCTGGAATGGTTTCCAGTAAACAGCTGAGACTCTCTAAAAACTAGTGGACTTTAAAACTTGTGGCCGTAGCAGTGTTGTTGTTGATCAAACAGTCCTATTCAACTGTGGTAATGTTTGAAACTGGTTTTGGAATCTTCATGTGTGGTTCCCAACATAAAGCATTAGGGAAGAGCTCTGATAGCTCCCTATAGAAACACGTGAAGCTAGTTGGAGATACAATTATACAGTTCTGCAACTTTGAGGAATCTAAAAGTAAAAATATATATATTTTTTTATCTTTTTTTGCTGACCAAATGACGTACAATATATAAAAGTAAAATAAAGTAATCCAAACATTTTAATTGGAAGTTGTGTCAGATGTTAAGACTTCAACATATAGAACTACTATTTTTCGGACTATAAGGAGCACTTAAAATCCTTTAATTTACTCAAAAATCGCCAGTGCGCCTTATGTATGAATTCTGGTTGTGCTTACTGACCTCGAAACGATTTTATGTGGTACACAGCGCTCAAAAATCTGTCAAAATGTTTTAGTACGACTTTGGTAAGCTGCACTGTTTGATGGACTGTCGGAGCATTACGGCTACCATAGTCAGGAGTCTTGCGAAGTAATACGTACTGTGCTTCAACATAATATTACCGTATTGTGTGTGTATAAGTACCCCAAAATGGCACCTATTAAGAGACACGCTTACGAAGCGGATTTCAAACTCAAGGCTATCAGTCACGCAGTACAACATGAGTGTATTGTTCTGTATTTTATGTGTTACAACTGAAAAATGTTGAGAGTTATTGTGAATGAGTTGAATAAAGTTTGACTTATCTAACTGCTTTGTTTCGCTTAATGCACCTTGTAATCCGGGGCGCCTTATGGTCAGAAAAATATGGTAGTTTAAAACAAAACTTATTTTCCCACTCTGGTAACAGCAATGCATCAATGCCTATAACCATAATTTTCCTTCTCTCACCCCAACCGGTCGCAGCAGATGGCCGCCCCTCCCTGAGCCTGGTTCTGCCGGAGGTTTCTTCCTGTTAAAAGGGAGTTTTTCCTTCCCACTGTCGCCAAAGTGCTTGCTCATAGGGGGTCATATGATTGTTGGGTTTCCTCTGTATCTATTATTGTACGATCTACTACACAATATAAAGCGCCTTGAGGCGACTGTTGTTGTGATTTGGCGCTATATAAATAAAATTGAATTGAATTGAATTGAATTGAATTGAACCACACCACACCCAGTGATTTTAGAGTGCACTGACACACCTCAGAGCGCAGCTCTGAACCAGAAAGATAAGATTTCCAGGTGCTACAATATTTCCACCCAGTCAGCAGTGACCAACCCAGGGTTATATTTTAGTCATATGCTAAATAGACAAATTTTCAGAAACTAGAAGCATTTTTTTCTCTTAATGGTTGTAGAATTCTCCAAACAGGTGAAAATTGTATATATAAAAAAGAACTGAACATTATCCAAACCCTTTCATCTAACCTTAACACTAGACAGGTCTTCAATAATATGCATGTCATAAAGTCAAGATTCAGTTATCAAAGTTGTGTTTAAATATTTTCTTTCATCTTGATACCTGTGTATCCCAGTAAGTGACTATAAGCACAATGGGGTTAGATGAAAATATAAATGTAGAACTTAATGCAGTCCAAAGACTGTGGAGAAAGTGATGATTAAAGTTTCCAAAAAAGACATTAAACTCTTTCAGGGTGGGGGGGGACAAAACTCAGTTGCACTTTTAATCAGTCCCAAATTCAGCCATGCCTTAATGCATATTTAATTACATCAATCCCCCCCACCCCCTTCTTTCCTGATCAAAGTGAGAGGGAAGATCTTGTTAAATGGAGGCATATGGACGTTAGTCTGAAATATTGAGAAGTATATGAAAGAGGAACCCTGTATTCCCTTGTGGATCCCTCGCACAATCATGCCAAAGAATGGAGCAGAATGAATTGAGGTGCTTGTTGTTGTTGTCGAGAAAATCCCCAGCTCACCAGTAAAGCTATTATCCCATACTACCGAATACAATAAAATTTGAGTCACTTCAGTTTTATTGATACTCTCAAGCAATTTAACAGGTAGTGTTGGTAGTCACAGAGCAACGTCTCATCCCACTTTATTCACATCAACAAACAACAGATAATGCAATAACACACAATGTAATTGTAATGGTAGATGCAGTGAAGAAACACTATACACCAGTGCTGCTTTGGTGGTATTATCATATGCTTAGACATGGTAAATGTCCATATAATTGCTGCTGAAATGCCTTAAGCAGCTTTCTGCTATCTCTTGCAGCTTCTCAGTCCAATAGATTAACTCATCTATGCCAAAAAGAGTGATGCATTCACATTTAGGCTTGGGTTGGGATTGGCTAATTTAGGTTAAGGGAGAAAACTAAATGATGGAAATAATAAACCAGACTTTAAAACCAATTTCAATGCTGCTTTTTTTTTCAATGCTGAGTTTTGTTTTGTTTTTTCCATGAGGCGGTTCTTAAGACAGCATAAAGGCCCATCATGCAGAAAAGCATTAGCTACTTCTTTAATTGTTCATGCACTGCTACAGAGCACAAAAATCACACCCAGAATCACACAAACATATTTCTTGTAACAGTATGTTATATATTTCATCACATCCTGATAGGTATGTATTGTGTTTATATACATCATAATTTTGTTGGTAGAAAAGATAAATAAAATAAAAAATGTTGAAATTAAGAATCATGTTTTTTGTGCTTTGCTGAGTTGCAAAAACAATTAGCCCATAGGTACTTAACAGCTACATTCTAAGACATGACCTTGTGGTATTCAAAGACCAGGAAAGTATCGACTAACTATGGTCACATGCATATTAAAAATCATCAGAGTGGCACTGTAAATGTCTTTTATCCTGTGTGAGGTTTTCAGTGGCTCTGTCACACCCAGTCCTAGAGTTGAAATTTTCAACAACCATTTTTTTCTGATCAAAACAAGACAATAAAAACTAATGAACGAAGGCAAAAAAACTATGATGAAATGCATTTTGTCAACAATTAGGTACAACTAGCTTCCATGCTCCCTGTTTTTTATGAAAAAGCATCAAAATGTTAATTATTTGTAGAAAGCGAAGAGTACAAATATGGACACATTTCACAACAAGGAAAAAGTGACGCTCTGTAACCGTGTGGAGCAACTTTGACCAGCAAATTTTTTTTAACTTTATATTTTAGTTGGCTGAATCAACTTTAGATTTAGTCTACTATAATCTAATAATATTTGGTTGACTAAAAGAGATTAGATGCTTAAATTATGACAAGGAAATCAAAATTTTCTGTCAAAATTAACACTGGTGTTGAAGTTTCCTTGGTCAAGATACTAAACCCCCAAATTGCTCCCATAAGATGTGTGTGTGTGTCTTTAGAATGGGCAGTAAGACAAGTATAACAGGTACTATATAAATACCAGTCAATGTAAGCAGATTTGTAGTAGCGGATAATTTTATCCTATA
>VUQG01005391.1:0-11563 GCA_015106755.1 Etia nguti | reverse complement strand
GTTTGCAAAGAATGATTTCAGTGTTGCCTTTCTCTATGTGGCATGACAAGCCTGCATATTTCCACAAATTGTCATTTTTCCTAATGGCTGTCTTCTCATCTTTCTGCTCCTGATTGGGTTTAGTGGCCAGCTGTTCCTGCACCCTGAGGGCCTGCCGTTCCCTGGGGTATAGCTACCGTTGGTTGCCACCTACACACATAACACACAAATGCAGCCCTTTGAAGCTATTGTCTTCCATGAGCTGTTTTTTTTTTGTGTTTTTGTTTAATGTGAAGACATACAAGCTGTAAGTGTCAGTTCTACAGAGGTTATGCAGATCTTCCATGTGACAATGATCCAATACTGGGCTAAAAATTTCCCGGTCTTATTCATTGTCAGACGATGTACATTTATCATGAATTTAGGTTTTGTCATTATATTTCTGCTATTTGTGGACTTACTGAGCATAAGGTCCACAGTCTTTAACACAATTCTGTATAGGACTATACACTATATAACACTAAAACTCATTGGCCAAGGGAAATGCCTATGTGCATCAAACTTCAAGGGTTCATTGGTATTCAAATCTTCATCAAGTCTCATCAAATGTGGCCTGATAGGTTACTTGTTCTCGTGTTAGCAGAGGACAGGATATGTGCTGTACAGGGCTGTAAAAGCTTGCAGTAAACGTGTCAGTGCTATTTAGATTTAGCAGGAAGCAATCACATTGAAGTGTTGTTGGGGAGGTACTGAGGTGAGGTGGCTAAAACGATGTCAAACAGATCTCCATCAGAGTTATTAATCCCTGTTAGTTTAAACCTTGGCTTATCTCTGACCTTTCTGTCACCCCTTCCTATCTCTCCCCCCTCTCTTCATCTGTCATCCTGTTCAATCCTGTTTTTACACATTTCCGTCAAGCTTGGGGACATGTTACGTCTTGCTCTCTGAAAGTTTCAGAGCATTTCTTGGGGTTCATCATGTTCCATTTTGTCATATCATTAATTCTACCTAACTTATCAGCCCCCCACCCCACCCCCCAACCCTGTAGGTTGAACTAAACTTACTGAAAACCCCTGCTTAATGACTCAACACTGCTAGAGAGATAGACAGCAACTCAGTTTCCTAGCCTGACAACCTCGATGGAGCATTCCATCTATTGTATGTGACAAAGTCAATTTTCTAGTTCTAGGATCAAGTCTGATACAGCATTAAGTTTAATTTATATTTTGGCGTTGAACCTATGTAGAACCTACAATGTAGCATATGCAAGTGACCAAAGCTGTTGCTAGCAACTCTAACTCTTTCAGTTCATCTGTAAAGTAGTATCAGAAAAAGCAACAACTGGAAGGTTTCAGAAGGGGTTTTGTGTTTCGATGTGCCTATGTAGACTACAGAAGTCGTACTTAATGAAATAACAAAAGCTTGTGATTCAAAATGAGCAGGGGCTTGTGTTATGGAAACTTTACAGTGCCCACACATGGTAGGTACAAAAACTTCAGAAATCTTGGACTACTACTGTTACTGTGTCCCATCGATCCCCTTTCAGGTTGAAAATAATACTACAGTTAAAGTAACACACTTAATCAATACAACAATGCCAGAAACGTATTACTGCCGGTAATATGTGTAGTCCTCAAATACGGTCTTTCTAATGTAGGTACTCTCTAATGTTTGGTTAGAAGAGTCAAAACTCCTACAACACTTGTGCAAAGAATAACTTTACTATAGCCAATTTATTCCAAGAAAACTGTTTTAAACTACAAACTGAAGTGCTGAAGAACTTTTTAAAGAACAAAAATATAACCAATTCACACTAAGCTGTATTAAAGGTTCTCCACTGAGTAGACATTACAGTCCAATTCAACTGTCAGTCACAACTGATAGTGCAGAGTACACACCCAGCACGTTGTGAAAAAATAACACAAAATTCTAAATCTTTCAGATGCGAACTTACACTTTGTGCAACGTATATACACACTGCAAGTGTTGCGATTTTGCAAAAGAATTTGTCCTCAAAAAAACGACATCAGGAGATGATGAGCTGGTCCTGATGCTTCTAAAAAAGAAAAAGAAGAAATACTGAGGTGTTTCATGGAGGTTTCATTGGGGGAAAACCTGTAAGTGATAACACCCAGCAATGATGCAAAAGTTTTTATGTGACTAATGATTTCACACTGATGTATGAAAATGTCCAGAACTTTTCTTCTCTGCAGGTTTGTTTGGTCTATGTATTTGGTGAAACCTAGTGGCAGGACCGAGTAGCTATCTGACCTATCAGATTCATTGTCTCTAGTTTTCTAAACCCTGAGTATGAAAACATTCAGATAAAGTTTTGCTGAATCTCAGCAATATCACGTGTGTTAATTTATCTGTTTATCCTTCTGAAGCCACTGAACATTCAGCTTAGTTAAGAGGAATTCGACTTATTTTATCCATTCATTTTCTTAAACTAGCCATACCAGTCGAATCTTTAGAGGCACAATTATCTTTGATCTACAACACCAACATCAAAGACGTTGTCTTCATGTAAACTTTTTTTTTTTTTTTGCCAGACAAGTTTGCCACGAAGTCAGTTAAAGGTTATTGTTTTGGCTCTGATATCAGCCTTCAGAACGATTTAACCTCTCAGAAATCTTTCGCTGACATTCCACTGGTGTTTGTGATTAAAGTCATTTTTAGAGCATTTTAGAAGCCTTGGCAGGAGGCAGAGAGGTGAAGCTGCTCATTCTTGGCCACATTTTCAAGCAAACAGTGTTAATCACATCAATGCAAGTCTTTTGTTGCTGTGCGTGTGTGTTTTAAAGGTGTGTATATCTGTTGCTTGCCCAGTGATTACTCATGTTCACACATAAGCTGACTCTATATGTGGCTCCAATGACAATAGCACCGGTGACTGTGTGCATACATGTGTGGCTGTGTGTTTAGGGATGGTTTATATGTGTGTGTGTGGGAGTGGATTTGGCCCCCTCACTTTTGTGATTGTGACTTTATTAAAGGTGTTTGTTCTGTCGGATGGCAAAGACACAGAGGAAGCGAAAATGGAAAGCTCATAATCTGCACATTATACACATCATGTGTCAAAATATAGAAGAGTGATTTATGTGACAATCCCAATCCATGACATTCTGCTGCTTTATGGTATCAAAGTGTAATGATAAATATCATTTATTATAAGCTCGGCATAAAATTACTGTAAGCTAGTAGCCAAATGTTGCTGAATGGGGGATTTGGTTGTTTATCTGTGGGTTCTTTCATCCCAGGGAACATTGCAAAAATACCCAATGAGACATTTAAGGCTATACTGAGGCTTGAAGGAAGGTAATGAGTTTTTTCCAGGGCAAATTGACTCCTATCGCAAGTGTTCTATATTCCTTAATATCATAGTGATAACATACGGAAAGTGACGCTGTTCTACTGCAAGTTCAAGGAAATGTACATCTCATGAAACTTCCATTCGATGATGATTTTGATAGAAAATCTGTCAATCATCTCACTGAATCAAAGGTTTTCTGTTAGCATACAGTATACACCAATTTCTCTTAATGAGATTTTCACATAGCAGAGTCAGAGGTTATGGTCCAGCACATGTTAGGTTAAGCTTTGCACAAGCTTAACCTAACATGTGCTTTATTTCTATGTGGGCTCTATACACACAGGACACTTAATTACAGTAGGTACATCTTGCTGTTACCAGGTTGGATCCCCTTTTGCCTTCAGAACGGCCTTATTTCTTAGCAGAATGGATTCAACAAGGTGCTGGAAACATTCCTCAGAGATTATGGTTCATATTGATATGATGGCGCGATACAGTTGTGCACGCTCATGTGAATCTCTGGTTACATAACATCCCAAAGATGTTCAATTGGATTGAGTTGCGGTGACTATGGAGGCTATTTGAGTATAGTAAGCTCATTGTGATGTTCCAGAAATCAGCTTTAGATGATTTGAGCTTTTTGACATGGGACATTATCCTGTTGGAGACAACCATCAGAAGATGGCACACTGTCGTCACAAAGAGATGGACATGGTCAGCAACAACATTAAGGTAGGCTGTGATATTTAGATGAAGATCATTCGGTACTATTGGTAAGGCTCTGGCTTACTCTTTACCATTCTCTGATATTGATAAAAGTTTAAGGCTACTCTTTCATGCTACATTCATGTACTTTGCCCTAATGAACATGAAGGATTAATTTTGACTAAAGTGCAACAAAAATCAATAAAATTAAATGCTCTTTCGTTCAAATGATTCTTCATTAAGGAAAATATGCTTGGTATAAACTGAATGTATACCAATCGAGTAAATTTCATTTGACCAGACTGAGTGCTTGAAGCCCTCATAAATGCATCCAAATACAAATGCGCTTTCTTTTGATTTTCCATTATGTAGCCCTCCTTTTCTTTCTTTTTTATGCCTTTCCTCTGATTCGCGTCTCTGCTGAAAGAGCCAGTGAGGGATGACCGAGCAGTGAAGGCAGAAATAAAAAATATTTGAAGTGTTTAAACTGTAGAACAATCTATTTTTTCCCTTTTCCTTTACAACAGTGGCGCAGTATGCAATATTTACAGTGCAGATCAGCTTGGTCAAAACTGACGAAAAAACCAAATCTAAGAAAAAGAATCGAACTACAGAAAATAACTAGTCTTTAACTTGAAGCTGCACTACGCCATATGAGCTGGGCCCCTAACAGTACAGCCAATATGGCCTCCTCACCACCATCTGACACACAATAAAAGGAGCTACAATGCCTGGCTATATAGTCAGGAAACAGCAAATAATAATTAGTACTAAAAACATTTTCAAAAGAACAAAAATTCATATGTTAACAATCAGCACATTCTAGAAACATTCTAGAAACAACTGGGAAAACCCATACTATAGGCACGTTCTGCCAGGAATCAAATTTAATGAAACAAATTCATCAAATGCAAATCTTTAAACTTTTGATTTTGGCAACGATACACAAACAACACAGCTAGGTTACAACCGCTCTGTACGTCCCATTCTCCTTAATATGAGGCACAATTCAATGGAGAATAAATGGCTAAAAGGTGACAGTATCGCAAACCACCACGTGCTTCACAGCTGGTGCTTTGATTGGTTTATTTTAATGGGGGAAAATATTCCCGCACAAACTGGCTTTTGATTTAAAATCTGCAGATTTTGGCATTATCATCCAACACAGTAGCAAAGTGACTCTCTCAGAAGTTCCATACAGGTTTCATACAGTATATCTCTCCAACAAGAACCTTTGATCATAATTTTGTGAATTTAAAGCTTTAGGAAATGCAGAGAGTGGTTGTTTTTCTTTTTTTATGTGATGTTTTTCTATTCGTTTAATTTAAATTATGAAAACCTGATTTAATGAGTTGATTGCTGGTTCAAATCTATTGGAAGAATCTACTTTATCAATGGGATGAACCTCTTCTTTTTCTAACATGACTGTATTTAGGAAGAAAACTGCACTAATTTATGTGTAAAGGAATTCTGTTTTAATTTTAATTTATACCCCCACCCAATCCCAAAAATGTTGGTGTAAATGAAAGAAGAAGAAGCTAGAAAGTGGTTAAAACTTCTGACCCTGACTTATCATTAAAAAAGTGGCCATGTATATGTGTGGTAAAAATAGAATGCACATGGAAGACTAGCTAAACCTCCGAAAAAAAAGTTCTACTACCCGCCAAAATATTAAGTTGTTTTTAACAGATCACACTCCTGAGTGGAATTATACCTTCCCCGATATTTACCCTGCTTCATAAATGCTCTCATTGTGGTTATCCCAGGGTGTTATGCCATACACCTCGCTCGCTGGATGCCCAGAAATGATGGCATGTAATTGAGCTACTGTAATTTGTAGTGATTGACCCAGAGGGCTGGCTATTAGCAATTGTCAGCTGTAGTGATAGATCCCTTTAGCATTATGCCACAGCCGTCCCCAGTGTCCGCATCCGCTTAACTTGTTATTTATAGATCATGTCAGGCCTGTAATAAACATAAAGCATAAACTGCAGCTAATGTGCCGCTAATGAAATCTGGACATGAGCAAGTTTATGAATTGAAATAATTCACCGGGCTGTTCTGCTGTGTCACTGGGTGCCTCTAACTCAGAAAAGGTTAGCTCCATGTGCTCATTTGCATGGTGTTAATGTAGCAGGAAAACCACAATGGAGTCAAAGGGAATGGAGTATGCAGTCCTGTAATGTTACTCTGCCTTTGGATAAGTGGTTGAATAAACCACATTCAGTCATGTTTTTCAGCCACAAGTATGACCTCCATACACTTCACATGTCTGAGGAGAGAATTACAAGGGAGCCATGTTGGATCCTTGAAATCTCCTTTTCAGATTGCCACAGCTTTTTTTTTTTTTGCTGTAAAGAGCTTTTACTGTGATAAAGCTTAGAACTCAAGGGCTAGATAGGTGGTATTTGTTCTACAAAATGTATGAAAAATAACAGGTTAAAATAAAACGTTCACTTTTCACCTTCAAAAATATAAAATATGCCAAAAACCCCATCACCGCATTCTTTTTCAGAAGTGTGTAACTCATCTTGGAATTATTGCAACACTGCTGAGGAGATTTTGTCAGAAAGAGCAGCTTTTGTGTTTATCCGACTGCATTTATAGTAGGACTAAAGTCAGAATCTACCAACTCTCAGAGTGCTGACATTTTCTTTTTTTATGGATTGAAGTGAGTTGTTTTCTAATTTAAGTCATACTTTAACTTGAGAGAAATGTGGAAATGTTCCAGATTTGAGTGCTTTATATTCAAACTCTATAGCTTAAAACATATACAAGTGCCAGAATACTGGAGGTGCATGCTGTAGCTTCCAAGTTATGGCATGTATTTTGTGCTGTAACCATGAAACTATGATTTTGTAGGTTTGATTTCTATGAAGGCTACAGCCACCTCCTGGTAATACATGAGAGAAAACAAAGAGGAACATAAGTGACTTTGACCAAAAACTGTGAATTTTAGCTCCTTTTTGCAAAAAATACCCAAAGTCCCATTGTAGTTACATTTGCAGCTAAATTACCTTACATTTTTAAATGACTAAAACGTAATTTTGTTTTTAACAAAATTTAGGCGTCTAAGTTCTTTGAATTCTTTTAGTTTGAGGCTAGAGCTAGTTAACTAAATACCATTGGATTATAGTACTCTAAACCTAAAGTTGATGTAGTTAATGAAAATGTAAAGTGTAGAAGTTTGTTGTGTTTTTACCCATGAAATTGGCTCCACATGGTTTACAAAGCATCTGATTGTCTTTGACATTAAATGTAAAATGTGTCCATATGTCTACTTTCTTCCTCCAAAGCGTTGACATTTTGCTGAGTTTTCTTGAGAAGACGATGGGAGTTAGCTCAACTCCAGCACATGGGCAGATCAAATGTACGAATTTAAACTCTGATTGGATCACTTCCAAACTTGTCCCGCCTTTCTACATACTGTAGTTAGTTCTGTTTGGATCTTGTCTCTCCAGAACATTTTCAAATCCTTCCTTCAGTAATCAATATATTTCATCAGTTTTTACCCTTGTACATTGATTTTTATTGAGTTATCGGCCTGTTGTTGTCAGAAAAAAATGGTTACTGGCAAAAACTTTGACAAAAATTATTGGTCAGCAAAATTAACACTGATTGCATTGACACTCAAAATTTATGTAAATGGATGAGTGGTGTTTTTTCATAGTATTCACAATTAGTACAGTTTACACTAACATGAATGAGTCAAAACCAGCTTTTCCATCAGCTAACTAAAAATATACTTAATATATCACAAACAATAAATAAATACATAATGGTGACTGTGTTCATACTCATTAATAGAAGTTTCTGGTTCTCCTGAGGTTGTATTCTGATGCCATACATGCATTTCAGACACATAATAGTACCACAGTTAAAGATGTTTTTAATTGTACCTTTACATAGTTTCATTATGTTGATCCTCTCAGTGTATCAGATATTAAACTGTTAGCAATACGATCATTGCAACAGTTCACCTTTTAAAAAATATGTATGTAATTTCCACGTACACCAAGTTCACATTTGTAGAAAATCAGTCAAGTTCTTTGTGAATTCCTGTGTCGCAAACGCTTAAAATTCCAAAGAAAATATGAAAGTGAAGAGTAAAGTTGGTGTAAGTCAGGGGAAAATGTAACAGGAGATTTTTGTCAACTCTGATTAAGGTAGTGCAGTGGCCTGTGTGTCTGTGCTGTTCAGGTTAGCAACTGCAAACGCTGCTTCTCGGAGTCAGTGCTTGCACTGTCTTCTCCTAATTCTGCATATGTGTGGCACTATTTGTGCTCACATGCAGGCAATAGTGTGTCCGTGTGTGTGTGTGTGAAAATGTGTGTGCGTGCATTTAAATCTCCTGCTGCCACCCCCCATCTTATTGCTTTCTTGCGCTTCTCGGGGAGAAATCCTCTTGATTCGCCCAGTCCCCGAGGCTAGAGCCCCATACACAGCAGATGTTCCACTGAAAAGGCCATGAATGTTTAATCATTTGTGTTATTGATGCTGCCTTTTTGTTTGTTAGAAAGTGTGAATGACTGTTATATGTCTATTTTTTGCATGTTACATATCTGTGTGTGCGCGCGCATGTGTGTGTAAAAGAGAGAGACAAAATAAACATCACTCTTTTTAATCCATTGCTTTTGGAAAAAAAAAACTCTTTACCTCACATGCCCTGCAATGAATGAATAATGAAGTCTATTAAAAATGTTATTCAGAATCATTACTGAGTGTGCTGTGTCAAATATCACATCAGTGCACTCATACAAAACAAGACAATCTCTTTTTTTCTTGTCTTTTTTTTTGTCAAACAAAGTTAAACCCTACTTTTACCCGATCATGGATGAACAAACTGGGCTCCGTCTCTAAACTGTGATTTGTTGAACTTAAAGCTGCTGTTTTAGTATTTGAGCTGACAGCCAGATTTGATCATAATTAGACAGCATGCCGTGGGCTTTGATTGGCACGGTAATTGGATTGTCATTGGGGCTGAAAAGCTATTATCTTTGGATCATGCCCCATGAAATTTGTTGGAAAAACTTCTGTGGCCGTCATTAAGTCAGCCATCTTGGGGGCCTTAGCAAATGAGCTTTCTATTTTTTTCTCTTTTTTTCGTTTCATTTTTAGGTAAAAGAAAGAGAGAGTGAGAAGAAGGGGGGTTGAGAAGAGGAAAAAAAATGAAAAGGTACTTGTGCACCGCTGGGACCCTTAGATCCTCCGAATCGCAGCAAAGACAATCTGGGCTCTATTGATTAATGATATTAGCATAGCAGGTAGCGCTAAGTCAAAAAGCAGCGTGCTGGGTTATTGCCCATTGCTCTCACCCACTTGCAAGTAATGTAGATGTGTGGGTGTGTGTGTGTGTGTTGGGGTTGCAGCAAGTGATGGAATGGGGTAATAACAGAGAGGTGAGCCTGGAAGGAGTGTGAGGGAGGGGAGTGGTGGGAGGAAAAAGGGAAACTGCAGGGTGGCTTTTCATTTGCAATTGTTTATGTAAAGTATCAGGTGTGATGCCCATTTTAGGGGAATAAGTAGCAATACAAGGTAATGAAAATGACAACAGAAATGTGAGATATGAAATGGGTAGAATTTCTCAGAGCTATTGGGCAATTAAATCAACTTAGACAACTGTGAAACCTGGAAAACATCAGTAAAGTTTCTGTCTTTCTGCCTCTTTTCCCGACTTCCCGGCGTTAACAGTGGAAGTACCCGTTTTTGCATATTATAGTACACCACAAATTACAAAACAGAAACAGTTCACTGTTTATGTTTTCACATATTTCTACAAAAGTGAAAACGAAAAACAGAAATGGGAAGTATTGAGGTAAAAATACTTTTTTTTTTTTACAGTACAGAATTTTTTGGTGTCTCCACTTCTGATTTCTTTACTTTTATGCCATACATTTTTTCACAGATATCTGTACTTTTTTCTCTTTATATATTTCAAAATAGGCTTGTTAATCAAGGTTTAACATATTTGAGGGAAGATTCTACTTCACATCTCTGCATGCCTTCAAACATTTCACTGATCTGAGTGTAAATGGAGGAAATAACATCACATAAAAGACAATCCTAGCATATTACCAGACCTTATTGTACACAAAGAGATGAAACAGGCAAAACTATGTAATTTATGCAACACTATAGCGCTATATTCAGGAGTTAAAGTGGGCCGGAACTGTCTGAATGATAATTTTTCTACAGATTTCCATAAATTGCGATACTTTAGCACTAGCTATAGAAGAGGAGCGAGCATAAATGGAGTAACATGTTGTGGCAGGTCCTTTTGAATGCAACAGCTCAGCAAATATCAATGAATATTTTTTTCTGTGCAGTCCGTTGCAGTTGTTCCCAGCCACCTCTGGCTGTCAATGTCCTTGTTCGCCTACTTGTGAACACAATCATAAACTCTTTAAACTTCTCTACTTGGGGCTTGAACTCTTCCCTGACCCAGAGTGGGAACTCCACACTTTTCTTGCTGAGTACTATGGCCTCGGACTTGGAGGGTCTAATTCTCATCCCCACCGCAAACCACTCCAGTCCAAGATGGAGCAATAGTTTTTAACCTGTGAGAAAGATATAGCGACAGTTGGTTCCAACAATAACCAGAATATCAAATTTTACCATTACTGAAACATTCATATATGGTGCTACATTGTAGCACCATATATGATAAAATGAGGGTACGGTGTCCCTTGGTTTCTCAGTAACAATTACACCTCACTCATGATGTCTCGTTTTAAAATGACAATACGGTGACAGTGAAAGTGTCATGAAACTCTGTGGAGGACAATGTTTTTTCACACTATTAAGCATTAGTAAGGTATTTGTATGCATAAGGTATAAATGCATAAACTCCCTGCCTGAGCCTGATTCTACTTGAGGGTTCCATTTTTTAAAAGGGAGTTTTTCCTTCCCACTGTTACCAAGTCCTCACTCATACCGGGTTGTTTGATTGTTGAGATTATTTTTTAATTTAATAGAAACAAGGTCCTCAAAAATAATTGGTGGTCATTCTTGAGCCCTTTCGTTTTTTTATTAGCACTATTCATATGCGCACATCTTTAAGCTCATATTTAAGCTGGGATTTGCTTACCTGGATGACTGAGCATCCTAAATTTTTAGAAGGTCACGGTGTACACTACAGCCCATAGGCTCACAGCATCCCAGACACCAAATATTTGAAAAATGTCTGGTTTGGATTTCAGTCTGCACATTAAGCTTAGTCTCAGGACTTTTTCATAGCAACTAATCCAGATCATGCACCAAAATATTATTGACTAAACTCGTGTTCTGGATAAAACTTCCCATTGGTTTTCTTGGCAAAAGTTTGGCCTGTTTTTTTGGCATCTTCTTTCTGCTGCATAATGGTGTTTGTCTCTGAGGTGGGCGGATTGAGCTAAATTTCAATAGCACTGATACCAACACCGGTACTGGCAATGGATTGATACTAGCGCAGTAGGATGAAAATTTTGTTTCTATCCTTGAAGATCAGTATGCAGTTCACTGAATTGAGTTAAATACATTTCTTTTGGGGGGGGGGGGGGTTAAAAAAAAACAAAAAAACAATTCCCA
>VUQG01005390.1:0-10956 GCA_015106755.1 Etia nguti | reverse complement strand
ATTATCATGATCTCACATTTGCTATTTTTTCTCGCTCTCTCTCCCCTGAGTGTGGTGTGTGTGTGTGTGTGTGTGTGTGTGTGTGTGTGTGTGTGTGTGGTATACTTAAATTTCTTTTTCTGTCAAAGACTGACATGGAAGTATGTAAGTGAGGGTAACACACCTTTTAAGACTCACGTAAACTTTTAATATACTTCTCAAAAAATTAAAGGAACTTTTAACCAGAGTATAGTATCAAGTCAAGTCCTTCAAACTTCTGGTATATTGATCTGGTCGGTTAAGTAGCAGAGGACGTTGTTAATAAGTTTTAGCTGCATTGGTGCTGATGGAATTAACAACAGATGCACAGATGCATTGGCCATACCTAGACCAAGGTTGCACGGGTACTCCAACTCCTCCAGGTTGCCATATCATTATGTGCCATTTCCAGGAGTTTTGCTGTGTCTTCCAGCACAGTCTCAAGAGCATGAAAGAGATTCCAGGAAACAGACAATTACTCCACGAGAGGTTGGTAGGAGAGCTCACTTACAGGCTTGCACAAAGCTTAGCAGATGTTCCACCATTTGCCATCACATTAAACTCTCCAAGATTTAAGTAACCCCTACCCTTTACTATAAAAATAATATATATTTTAACTTATAAATGAATAAAAGAAAATTAACATATGCTGAAGTGACATTTTGCTCAAAGAAACCACATGACACCGTCATGAATATGTCACGCCATCAAATGTATGTGGAGTTTATGGAAAGGATTAAGTTGTTTGTTGACCAGCCTATTTAAATGTAAGTCTTTCTCCATCATATTAAACTTTAGAGTATTTGCTGCTTTTTTGTGGTGTTCCAGGAAAAGGTGTGGTGCTATATTGCTTTTAATAAAAGCTTTAGTATGGGGATAAAACTTAAATTTGAAGACTTAAAGGTAAAATACAAGGTTTTTAGGGACAGGGATTTGTTGCCATGTCTAGTACTACAAACTGAAAGGATCACCAGTTACAGTTTACAGTTTCAGCCTTGAATGAATAAATATCTTATGACTTGTCATTTCATTTAACATGTTCAAATCACAGGTGGAATAATGCTTTAATATTTGCTTAAAATGAAAGCTGTAAACATCCATCAAAAGCAAGTGAAAAAAAGTTTAAGAAAAGTGAAATAATATGCAATGTACAGTGAGCGGTAGCAGAAGTGAAAGTACAGCTGTGATTGATAGAAAAAAGACTTTTCATTTAGTGCTGGAAAATTCTCAAATTTGACAGTGCCAGAAAAGTTTAGGGTCACCAACAGCATAACAATTGGTCCTGTGAGAAAATACATTTTTATGTCAGTGGAGCTGTTACCAAAATGTCAGTCTCAGCAAATGGGCTAGAGCAGGCTTCTCCAAGAAGCTTCTAGTTCTACATATTGTGTAAAACAAAAGAAAAAACAAATCGGCACGGCTGCTAAAGTACAGCACTGGAAAAAAGTCAGTGAGCAAAATGAGCCACCCCTCATTTTGTTGTGTTTTACTTTTTTGTCTTGTAATTTTTTAGTGGTCTTGAGCGATTGTTCCCCAGGCTTTCTGAAGGTCTCTCAAACTTTTTCCTCATACATTGATTGCTTTTTTTCCCAGTTCATTCCTTGTACATGATCATTTTCAGAGAAACCTTTGACCTTTAAATCATGCAAGCATAAAAATGGAACTAGCTCAAGAAAAGAACCAGTGTTGTGGCTGCAGATGACAGCCAACCAACCAACAACACATTTGTTCCCATTTCTTTAGCTGCATCGATGAACATTGCTGAAGATAACATAGTTCAACATGAATAAAATAGTAAACTCAGCAGACTCAAACAACTGACATGACATTTGAAATAAGAAATCACATTTTGAAGCTGCTGATTTCATTCACTACATTTCTTACAAAATAATATTTAGTTTCATACAAGTGTGGGCGAACACAGGACATAGACATTTAAATAGATGACAATATAGTGCTGTTAAAAACAATTCCCCCCTTCCTAATTTCATAAAATTTCAATATTACTCAGACCTGTGTAAATACAAAAGGCTTTCGATACCTGTGTCAAAAAGTAGTTGCACCCCTTGTTAAATCACAGATTATACGGGATTAATCCTTTAATCGTTTTTAGGACCCTGAGGTCAGTTTTTTTTAGCCACACCAAAGCCCGATTACTACCAGGCCTGTTGAATCAAGAAATCCCTGAAAAAGAATCTGACAAAGTGAAGTAGGTTAAAAATATCTCAAAAAGCAACACATCCTGCCATGATCTTAAACAAATATGATGTTAAGCTTTGAACAGCAACAATTATTACATTATAAAAAATTAAGAAAGAGACTGGGCTAAAGTGGCACCAGTGGGAAAGCGCGCAAAAATCACTGTTGACGAAAAAAGAACACAAAATCTTGTCACACATTTGCCAAAAAACATCTTGATGATCCCCAAGACTTGAAGAAATATTCTATGGACTCAAAAAAATTTAACTTTTTGGAAAGTTTGAGTCCAATTACATCTGCCATAAAACACAGCATTTTAGAAAAATAGCATCATACCATCAGTCAAACACGAGGTGATGGATGATGGAACCATGAATTCTGCTCTCTACCAGATAAATCCTGAAGCCCAATGTCCACCTCTGAATGGCTCAACAAAAGTAAAACAAAGAAACTAAAACAATATGAAAGTTTTCGAGTGGCCAAATCAGAGTCTGTACATAAATCAGAGTGAGATGCTTTGACATGACCTTAAAAACTGTCCAATACAAAACAATTCTGCAAAGAAGAGTGGGCCAACATTTCTCCACAGTGATTTCACATAAGGCCAGGCAGCTCTGGATGACTTTCTTCGCTTAATAAATAAAATCATCATTTAAAAACAGCATTTTGTGTTTGCTTATTTATGACTAATACAATACAATAAAATAATAATATTTGTTTGAGGATCTGAAACTTTTAAGTGTCGCATAATGTCTAGCGTAAGAAATCAACTAGGGGGTACATAGTTTTTCACAGCACTGTACACTTTCATTAATGACCAGACAAAAGCAGACCTCACACCAAGTCACCCAGTGTTTGAATAAATAAAATCCCTGGGCAACAATTTCTCAACATCATTACTGTTTCAAAAAAAAATGTAAAAGTTTAGCAAGACTGCCAAACCGTAATGAAATATTTCCATGACACTTATCTTTAGATAAAAAAGTGTGCCGTATTGTGCCCTCTCACCCCAACTGCAGCCCTCTCTGACTGGCTCTCCCTGATCACCCTAATGAGGCCTGGGCATGAAGCAGGGCAAGAGGGCACTGCCATTATCCCATGTCTCCCCCATTAAAATCACTTCCAACAGCAGTGACTGTCCAACATGCAGTCATCCTCCACTACAATTAGCGAGTAAAATTATGCAAATATAAAACAGGGGAGCTGCTGTAAGGATGCACAACACAGAGATGGGGAGGTGATCTGAAGGAAAAGTGAGGAGGCGGGTTGTCTAGAGGGCAGACAGTGATTAGTAGCATCAATGTATCCATCGTCATGGAGATGATGTTGTTTGGGTGGTGACTGAGTGAGGTGACTGAGTGACAGGAGTAATTACTTAGGAGAGGTCACCCTGGGGTGACTGGGGGTGAGACAGCACTGCTAGGGACCCGCCGGCCCCCTGTGTCACTAACAGCCACCTACTGAACTTTGCACAGCCCCGTTACAGAGAGGTCGTTGTACATACGCTTTACTAACAATAGTAAGCGCTGAGCTTTACATCCATGTAAATCTGACTTTACACACCTCCGTACACTTACAGTCCACTAAATGACCATTACGTATGTTATTCTTGAACACATTCTGTCATTTCTCCATCTCCTTTTCCATCAGTGCATTTCTAGTCTTCTTGATTTGCATATTTTGAGCTATCAGCTAATGACTGCGACCTGTCTGGGCTGTACCCTGCCTCTCGCCCAGTGGTAGCAGGGGTAGACTCCAGCCCCCCGTACCTGACAAGGATAAACAGAAGAGAATGGATGGATAGCTAATGACTGGATGGCTGGACTTCAGCCATCCAGCTTATTAATTTATTTCTAGAGCAACAGGTGAGCAACTGAAAAGTAAAGATTTTTGTCCTGATGTTGGACACTGTCTTGTACTTAAAGCTACTGATTCGTTCATATTTGTGGACTACATTTTAAGATAAGGTTAGCAGGTTCTGCCCATTCTTAGTGCTATATGGAAGTGAAAGAAAGACACTGAAGTAAGGCGCTTTGGAGCAAGCATAAATCCTCCTCAAGTCCTTTATCTAGAAATTGATTCCCAGCCATGAGGAAGTGCAAAAGTTAAAAAGGTCTATTTTTTTAAGTTCTGTTACAACTCATTCAAACACTAGCAACAAACCCCAGAAAAAACCCAAATGCATGAAAAGTGCTTCACATATTACACACAGAATCTTGTGTAAGATCTAAATAAAGTTGTAATTTTTGCCCAAACCAAAATATTGTCCTAACCCTTGTCAGCCCCTTCCATAGTATCACTAATAACAATTTGATTTAACTGTTTCACAATCTGTTAATGTCACCCTTCTGATGGGCCGTTACATAATAAAATGCTTTTTGTCAGGTTGATTGCTTCAGTTCAATTTGGGGAACATGTTTTGTTATTGCTCAGTCATATAAAATTACCACGTTGAGTCCACCCTGTACACCCTGATACAGTCCTGTTCCTAAACTGCCCTTGAATATTTAAAAAGAAACAAAAACACGAGGACTAAAAATCTACCCTCTAAAAGCTTCAAACTGATACTCACAAGCATAGAAGCATGAGAACACACAAAAACACACACTCACAGACAAAGCCTGAGGGGAAGTGACAGAGCCACCTGGAAGCGCTGCAGAGCCTGCTGTGAGTAGAGGAGTGGAGCTCTCTCCACAGATCAGTGCCACAAAGGAATCTCTCTGTCAGTGGTTTACTTCTCTTCATACGACTTGTCACCACGTTCTTCCTCTTTAGTGCTTTTCTCGCTTAGATGAAGCCGTGTTAGAGTGAGGGTGGAGGAACGGCGCTCTAATGCATTCAGAGGAGGTTGGTTGTGAAGTGTGGTTCCCCCCACGCTCTTCCTCCGAGGCTGGTCTATTGATTGTTGTGTGCGTTGCTGCTTCCTGAGATCCCCGTCAAGCCTTGTTATACCAGTAGCATTCCTTTGCCTCCCTTTGGCAGGTAACTACAGTGGTGCAGTCTCGGATTTTAACAGTTCCTGAGCTTCATCTGACACGTTCAGGCTTTTTTCTCTGTATTAGTCTTCATTCCATTTGGTCCTGAATGGGCATTACTTTTCTAGTTTTGACATATTTCTTGGAGAAAAATCACTTGCCAATTAAAATTTAAGACTAAATTTCTTCTTAATTTAATTTCTGTAGGTGGTGGTTTTCACAGTATTTCCTCTGCTACTAAGGCACTCTCAAATTTATATGTTTTTCTTAAAGCTTAGTCACATGTCCACTCTCAGTGAATGGCTTTAATCCCAAAAATCTATGCATGGACAGAGCCAATTTCAGCAAGCACTTTTAATATTAAAGACTGAGTAAACACATGACGCAGTTTTTAAATGATCTTTACTTATTAAGGGAAATGAGCTATCCAAACCTACCTGGCCCTATGTGAAAAGTAACTGTCTCCCTGGAAAACTGAGTTGAATTTCACAAGCTGATCACCAGCCACATCAATACCCGATTACTGCCAGACCGTTGAATCGTGAAATCAATGTAGTAGGCTAAAAGATCTCAAAAAGATCAATCGATCAAAAGAAAACTTTTTCACATCTATGAGTAACAAAAAATCTCAAAGCCATGGCTTTGGGACTGCAGCCAACCATGATGAGAGCCAATGGAGAAAACGAGTAGTGGTAAACTTTCCAAGGAGTCTTTCCCAAAATTACTCCAAGAGCACATCAACAACTCATCCAGGAGGTAACAAAAAACCCCAAAACAAGATTTAAAGAACTGCAGCTCTCACTTGTCTCAGTTAAGGTCCACGGGCAGGTGAAAACCACTGCTGACCAAAAATTCAGTTCTTTTTTATTTACATGTAGCACCAAATCACAACAACAGTCACCTCAAAAACATCACAATAACAGAAAGAAAACCCCAACAATCAGATGGCGCCCTATGAGAAAATACTATGAGCAACAGTGGGAAGGAAAAACTCCCCATAAAGCAACGCTTCCTATTGTATGGATGCCAAAAATTAATGTGATGCTGTACCTTTTAAAATTTGACGGAACATAATAAAGACTATGCAAAGCAAAATATCTGCTTGTTATAGAGCAGCTTATTGAGTGACAGTTATGTATGAGTGAACAAAAGAGTGACTGGAAAGCCTTTAGGGTGCCAGCCGACAGCTATTGACTTTTCCTTCCCATATTTTCCTAAACATGTTCACGGCAGTCACACCGACTAACCGGGAAGCTGATGTTTGGCTGCTGTGTTCCCACTGCACACTGGATAGCCTTAAAACTTTGTGGGGAGCTTATGAAAAGTTGATCCAAGTAAATATTTTATGTAGACCATTTTTGTGTTTGATTACCCAGCTTGCTGATGTGTATATACAGCCCTGGGAGCACGGGGAGGACAAACTCGACCCGCCGTTTGCCACTCATTTGATGCACTCATCCATACAAGCTCCCTCCTTCACTTTCTCTCGCTCTTTGCTCTGCCCATTAACTTCAATTAATGTGATGGTTCATCAGCGGTGAAGGACTCTGTCACGGGGATGTACCCCACTACTTATCTGATTACTCTTAATGGGAGAAAATACGATAAACAAATTCAATTATCCTTGACCTATTTCCAGTGGTGGGGACATGAGATTATTATTCATGTCATCTCTGACGTATGAATATGAAGAGGTCTAATTACCTTGGTGTCACATTATGGATGGACAGGGTATGTAAATATATATTCCGTATTCATGGCGATGAACCTCTCTGTTTTGTAAAGGCCAGGGAGTGAGGGATACTGAAGATGAACACCCCCTGTTGTGTCCTCGGTGGCCATCAATTCTTCACCGAGAGCAGCCTTCGTCCGCCTGTATTGATGATAGGAGTGCCGGCACCACGGAGTCCTCCAGCAACCACACAAATGATGAAGACGGATGGATATAGATTTCATTAAATCTGGACCTGACTATATGAAGATTGAAGGAGGTAATTGAAGACAAAAGCACGCTATGTTTACCAATCCAGCTTCTTATCATCTAAATCCCACTTTTAAGCATTTCGCATACATGCGTTGCAACAGATGAGCCTGTAACGGCATCTAATGTTTGTTTTTTCTTACTTATATTAAACTATACTTATACATAATTCCTCTTCAAATCAATAAATGAATGCAACTACTAAAGATAAACAAAAAACAAAAAGGAAAGTCTTCATAATAAATTTTAAGCTATTCCCTTATTTGGTTTCTGTGGTGGTGGTGGAGAGTGTCATGTGACATTGGTCCAAAGTAGGCCCCAAACCACTGAGTCATTCTGAATGATTTGGGTACTTTTTTTTTCTGAAACTCTGTAAGCGATAAGGGTCACTTTGATTTGTGCAGTGAGTCTTAACACATGGAGCCAACGTTTGTCTTTCACAAATCATAACACAAACATCAGATCCCCAAACTATGGGGGACAATGGTTCAGTCGTCTCGTTTACCTTAACACTGTTTAACTGTAGGAGAAGCGTTTACCAGCTTAGATTACACAGATTACACATTTTTGAACTTTGCTATAGTCGGGTGGAGTGAAGTAGTATTTAAAATGAACGTGTCTGCATATCTGCTGGTTGTGTCACGTGAGGACATGTCCCGTGTTTCCAGCTTGTTCCGTTGCCTTGAAGTTGGCAAAAAGAAATAACTGTTAACTGTCCTAACATCCACAGTCACCATGTGGGGTCAGGACTATGGCTTGAATGAAGAAGCTATTTTTTTAGAAACTAACAGATGTTACCTTTTACATAAAGCCTCAGGGTTTTCAATTAATCTATTAAAAGGGTTCAAATGAAATTAACCCAAACCCTACTCCTGACCTTACGTAGGATGCCAATGACAGGCAGATGTTACAAACATAAAGTGCCAGTACAGATGTTTCAATATAAAATATTATAGAAAACAGGCAAAACAAAGACAAAAGATGTAATAAATAAACTTCGTATAGTCTGTCCTCTTTTTTATTTATTTTTGCTCAGTATGAAGACAATTTAAATATTGTGCAGTATGAAGTGACTTTTATTTAGTGCTCCTCATCATGGCTTCGTGTCTGTGGAATAGCATGGGCTCCCTCTGTTGGCCAGTTGCCTGCTTCTGCTCTAGCTTTGATAGAGGTGATGTGGGGCCAGTGTGACTGTCACTGGAGATAAATGGAGGTTCAGGAGTTGTCTGGGCTACTGTTCCTGTTTCATCTTGTAAAGGGAAACAAAAACTCTGCATCTTTAGAAATGAAGCAATTCACTTGAATTAACCCTTGCTGAGAATGAGTGCCTGCTGTTCTGAGTCCATGTGTTTCCTTATATTGAGCTGTTGACTGCTCATGTTTAAACCTTTATGTTTCTTTATGTGCCTTTCTTTCCCGTTACTCTTCTCTAACTCACAGCCCTCTCCACTTTTCTCTTTTGTGTGTGTCACACATGTACATGCGAGAGAGAGTGTGTACATTTCTCCATCTCTGAATACACTGGTGCTTGTGTCTCGGAGAGTTCACTGACTCTAAAGGATCGATGAAGGGAGGAGATTCAGAGCCAATTATTTTCAGCTTAATGGTCCCTGGGGTGTAGGGGTGAGCAACAACAAAACGCCTTCAAGAGACATCAATTCTGGACAAGCCAGATCCTCCATCTCTGCACTGCCACAGTGTGGGCATCAACTCCCAGCTCTCAGGAGGAGAAGGAAGTGCACGTACACTGAGAAACACGTGCACAGTAACAACAGCTGGAAAGTGTAGACTCAGAGCAGCGCTACTCCATGTGACACCCCAAACCAGGAAAACAGCTTGATGGCAGACAGGTAAAGGAAAAGAAATCTGCTCAAAGCCGGAGGAAAGGAAAAAGGAAGCCAGTTCACTTCTTATCCATCCTGTCACTGGGGACTTGGTTAGGGTTAGGCTTGCATTTTGTTTTAGACAAACATTACTGCAATGAAAACCATATACATGAACCTAGACTGGCTGCCAGTGACCCAGTGGATGTTAACCGGGTCTTTTTCTGTTGTCTTTTTCTCACTGTGCAAAGCAGTCACAGACTATTTGGCCGTGGCATGGCAGCTTAGCACTTGACTGTTTCTCAGTTATGTCATTATGTCATTGATTTCATTAACTGTCATGATCCTGGGTTGATCTGGAGTTCTTGTTTTACCCTCAGTTGAAGCTCGGCAGGTCCTCCCCTAGGCTCTGCCTGCTTGTGGAGCCTTCTGGTATCTCGCCCTTCACACCTGAAGCAACCAGTATTTAAGGACCAACTCAGGCTTCCACTCTGTGCCAAACTGTCATATATTGGCTCCAATAATCAGGCTCTCTGATGAGTCCTGTGGTCCCTAGTGCTAGCATCCTTGTTCAGATGGCATCTCTCATCAGCTGAAGGGCTCATATTGCCTGACTGAGACTCATCTGTTTCCTCTGGGCTGGTCTGCATTCTCCAGCCCAGAGGGAATGTTTTGGAAAAGTTTTGCTGAATACCTACAGTCATGTGCCTGTCCACCCTGCACTGTGCAATCACAACCCGTTGATTCCAATCAGAATCCACTCAGCTCCTGCAATATCCAAATAAGAATCCAATTCACTCTGCACATTAAGTTTTCCTTTCATTAAGTCACACACACTAACTCCTTTCTCCTCTCTGGCAGAAGTGGCCTCTGGTGGTGCTCCTCAGTCCCCCACCTAACTCCTCTTTGCTAATCTCTGTGTGAACTTGTGTTGCCTGACAATAAACCATTTAAACTTCATACAGTTGTTTTGGGTCGTTCAAGAATCCTTCACCTTAAGTGCCGTGTTTGGCTTTGACAGTAATTTGCAAACAAAACTATTTGAACTACCTTAGTGTTACCTTTTGGAAAAATGCTTCTGCTATAAAATATGCTTTTGAAAAAACACCAAAATAATTTGGAAATATTTTCCCTTGAGTTATGTGGAGGTCAGTTTTAAAACAAACAATGCATTGTTTAACTAGCACACGCTTTAGACATGATGATACTTACATTTCAAATATAGGATTCTGAACCAACATAACACTTTTTCTAATTACCAGAAACATTATATTTCACAAGCATTTCTTGCTTACTTAACAAAAAAATCTGTTTTTTCTTTCACTCTAAATGTCGTGATAAAACACTGCCTATAATAATATTTACATCAATAAAGACAGTACTTTCTTTGTCGCATCCTAAAGCTGATATTATATGCCTAACATGTGTAGTATCACTTTGCCTCCTACTGAATTAACTTCAATAGTATAGTGTTTATATTATGCTAACATAGCCGTGTAGCTAGCTACCCGCGGCACATCATTATATACCAGCTAGCCCAACTTCAGTAACCCTACAAACGTCACTGCTGTTTAGTTTTCTGTCTTCATTTATGTTGGAAGTGATAGCAGAGCTGTACGTTTTAATTTTTGCTGTGGCGGTTAAGCTGCTGGATTTTTGGCTTCACGACCCTCCTTCGTGCTTCGTGCACGTCGAAGCTCAGTTTGCTCTTCGTGGCGTTTCAGCCGACGACACGAAGTACCATCATGTGATGGCCTCGCTGGATCCGCTGTCCACCCGCCGTGTGATGAGCCTCCTCCGGGATCCCCCCACCCAAGGGAAATACACCGCTCTGAAGGCGCTGCTGCTGCAGCGCTACTACCTCTCTGACGCAGAGCGGGCAGAGAAACTCTCTCTCTCGGGCCTGCGTGATGGTACCACTCTCGAGCTCATGGAGAGCATGCCGTCCTTGCTAGGAACG
>VUQG01005389.1:32426-44510 GCA_015106755.1 Etia nguti | reverse complement strand
AATGCGTGCTTCTGTTTTTATATTTAATACTCGGGATAGTCACAATATTTTTACCTCTAATGGTGTTTTTGTACTAAATTTCAAAATGAATGGGTAGATACATTTTTACATGCTACTGAATACAGTTGTAATTGTCTGTCCATGTCTATTAATGTATCGCACTGGAGAGAGAATTTGCCTTGAGAAAATGGTGAAAACATAAGCTACAGACTCTATATGTAGAGTTTAATACTAGTATCTAACATTAGGCTACAAAAAAGAAAAAGATTAATACATACTATTTTAGTACATTAGTCTTTAAAGGTGCTAAATCTCGAGGAGCTTGTGCTCACTGGAAACACCTTGAAATTGTATTAGTGACTTGTTATTTGCTTTGCACCAGTAAAAACACTACTTATTTATACAGTTGTGGTAAAGGTCTGCGTAAAAAGATTGACATGTGACAGAAAAAAAAATATGTGGTGCCATTCTCTCAAGTAATAAAAAAGTACATAAGAATTTAAGTCTTTTACCTAAAAGTATGGATTACATTATTGAATGAAATGCTCCAGCTCCTGTTTATGCCTTGCAGGCATCTTTGTGGTTATTTCCTGGTAGTATAGCCAGAGTTCTGCGACTTCATAACACGGCAGCAAGCAGGGCTTTGCAGAGGCTGTGTGCTAGACTGGCTCCACCTTTTTAAATGAATCTCATGAAATGCACAGTAATACGGTTCATACCATTACAGAAACAAAATAAGATTTTTGTTTGGCATGAATTGGATTTATACCCTGAAAAAAAGCTATTAGTCACTCCCTGTCAGTTTGTTGACTGCTCTGAGTTTGATGTTGTGTGTTAGACCTCTGAAGTTAAATTTCGCACTTGCTTGAATATTTTAAACTTAATGTTTCCTGTGGTAAAAATATGATTCTGCAAATCAAGAGTCATGGTAAGAAACTTAATAGAAAGATCAGACCATTACAAAATAATAGGAACAATATTCTGTGCAGGAACATGCTATTCATTTTATTCATCATACCTTTCAGTAAAATGTTGAAGTCTCCATCAAGTAGACACATGCCTTAGGAAACGACAGTGTGAAAGGCAATACGTGCGGAAAACCAGGCACGGGAGCTAAGCCCTCATAAATCTATGACAAAACTTTCCAAAAATGAAAAAGAGAACGTAAAAAGAGAGAAAAATAGATGTGTTCCTGCGAAAGAAATGACTGTAACCGCCCACCCCCTTGCCCTCCTATTCCCCATGTCTGAATCTTGTTTAGTTCTTTAATTCTACAGTTTCTGACCTGGATCTGGCCATCGCTGCACATGAAAGAAATTACAAAAGCCTCTCAGTCACAGCAGCCCAGCTTCCTCCTGCACCACAGCATTTGTCATTGCCAAAACAGCAGAGTTTAATTAAGTGTTGTGAGCAGCCTAGTGAGAAACACACTTTAAATTAAACCTCTGAACATGCTGCTATTGGTTCTTTACCTTCTCAACAATCAGCAGGGTATACGGCATAAATTTCTATCTCTCAAGGGGGAAGGCAGCTGCTGCACCTCTAGCGATTCATAAACGGCTTGCCTCCCCAAGAGCAATCTCTATTACAGCACATTTCATTATAGCTCAGTTTGGACCAGCAAGCAGATGAATGTGATAATTAATGTCCCTTCCCAACAAAACATTTTATTTACTCTTGATAAATTAATGGTTGTTATCATGGTTAAGGGGGAAAAAAAACCCCAAAACTGTACGTACACCGTGCATCTGTGTAGGTGAAAGGAATTACATGGCAAATTATCTTTCAAGGCATCAAACAATTCTTAGTGCAAGAGTGGAGTTAATTCAATCCTTTCTGTAATAATGGATTGTTTCAAGTTGGTAAGCATTTTGATTCACTCATGCATTTTATAATATGTCTTTTATTTTTATCATAGAATACATCAGTAGCTATGGAAGAAGACACAAGAGGCCGGTGGCTGTTACATCTGTAGCAAAGAAAGTCTTCTTAAGTGGCATTTGGATTAACTCTGGAGATTTTAAAGGGATTATAATTATTAGAACTGTAAAAAGAAAGGGACATTTAGACACATCGGTGGCTTAATTTATTAAATAATTGTCACGTGGAACCTTTGTGATATGCAAATATTACGCTGTTGCTTTACTGATATTATGTCACAGTGTGTCTATTGTGTACAGATGACAAATATACAAACCACAGACCAACCATGGGGATAAAGATAAGTGTGGCGATCAATACTTTCCGATTGTCAATAAATCTTATGAAAAGAGCAAAATCAACAATGCATTGATCCCACTCTATTGTCCATAGTATCATATCTATGCCAACCGATAGTTTGTCCATAAGTCAACATATTTGAGAGTAAAAATAACATATTTCTAATATTTATTAAATCTCTCAATAGTAATGGCAATAAAAAAATCAGTTGGCCTTATTGATTCACTCTTTTGAATAATACCGCTAAATGTTCTTGCAATTCATTAGGTTTGGCCATTATAAGTTGTTTTATTTTACTGTTCATCTGCTCAGGTTATGTTAGGTGCAGCTCCTTAAGGCCTAGTAGAGGTTCATTCATAAACCCTGCCTATATCGGACAGCCAGGTTCCCCAGCAGACCAAGTGGTTAAAAAAACCCTCTTAAGTCTGGTGCGTATAACATATAACAAGTCAAGCACTGGCACAAACACAGAAACCAATCAAACTCAGCCCACATGAACCTTAAACAAAGGTGGAGGTACATTTTCTATCCATGTTGGATGACATTTCCTTGTCCTCCTGTTGCTACTGCTCCTACGTTTGAGTGATCAGACAGCCATTACAAGGTCCAGGTTTATTAGCGAGACCATATAGGCCCTAAGCTCGCTGTGGTAGAAGTGTAATTCTGTACAAAGTGTGTCACGTTAGCTCTGTTGACTGATCCACACAACATCTGGTTGAGAGGACCTCTCACACCTCTGTGCAGCAGCCCTTTAAGGCAGCTACAGTGTGTAGCTCTCTGCAGTGCAACCAGAAAGAAGTCTTGACGTGCCTTTCATAGCTGGCTTGTTCATAGTGAAGCAAGCAGTCACTTATACAAGGCAGTTTCCAGGTGCTAAATTGGATGAAGCATCTTGTCTTCACTTCACTTATAGTATCCTTAACATAAATGGAAAAAAAGGCTTAGCTTGCAGCAGGAAAACTATGTATCAAATAGAATAATTGTTTGAGATGACCCCAGCCTTAGTTTTAGCATTAGTATTGTTAAAATGGTGCATTTGTAGAGGGTTTGCTGTCAGAGTTTAAATCACTTATATGCATCAGCAACACTAATCTTGTACTGAATTAATTTAAGATTAAAGGAAGCTTGGCTTACATCCGATTCTCCTTGTAGATAACTCGCAGTAACATCGTCATGCAGTTGTACGGGGACCTATTAAGGTTAAGAGTTGGATCTCTTTAATCGTTGATCATTTAAGGATGCTCCTCTGCTCTTCCTCTTTACAATGCCAAATGATATATGATCACTTCTACACTTCTAGTTAATGTACACTATTAGCTCTGTATTTAAACATGATAATGTAATTGATTCACAAATTGATTTATTGATGTTAAATCAAGTGTTTCATGTATTAATCACAGTAAAGAAATTAATTTAGTATATTTTATGAGCTGTTGTGCGATCAGCTAATGATATGAATTAATCAACTTTAATAAGAATTCAAACACTATTGTTTGCCTAATTTGTCACTTTGTTAGAGGGAGAATGAACAGCGGGCTTTTGATTTACAACGTGCAACTCTACTGGGCTGTTTTTAGGGAATTGCTCTGCTTATTTGGGGTTTAGAAGTGTCACTTTCAGGACACTTCACCAGGCTAGATTTAATGCAAATGTACATTTCCAAAGGGCTTTTCAGCATTTAAGAATTCAAAAATAGAGGGTTTTTATTTGGTTTACAATTTCAATTCAGACCATGCTGAATTCAAATAGAATTGACTGCAATGCTGGACATCACTTTTCTTCTTGTTTACACTTTAAAGTAGAACTTTACAATGGAGTGCAATAAAAGTTTTTCACTCTTTGCTTTGAGTAAATTGTTTTGCACTCCAGAGAGCCATTTAAGTAGTTCATTAGTGGCTATGTTATGTCTTTAAAGTATTGATCTCTCCAGTCAATGGAAAAATAACAACCCGGTTATAAGCTACTTGTCCATAGCGATGGGCCACATAAATTATTTAAAAAGGGCAGATTCACTGCGGCCATGGAGCCATCAATCATAAGATATGGCAATGACAAAAAAGCTGTGCTTCATACGTCCCTCCTATCTCCCCCCAGAACAATTCTATCAGCCAGGTGACTGTGAGGAGGCAGGATGACCTGATGTCACTCACATTGTTGCCTCTGCCTTTGAAGGACCCAGTGCTCCTCTCAGCCCTGGAATGGGATGGCTAAATAGATTCTGTGTGTTTACTGCTGGTCTCCCTCCCTCAGCGCACACTTCAATTTGTCTAACAATAAAAGGTGGACAGAAGAGTTTGGAGTTTCCCAAACAATGGATGAATTTTTTATCAAGTGGTTGAATTGAGTTGCAAGTGGCACAATATTTATTCATAGGTGTTAGTTCAGTTATCTTCCATTGAAAAATGAACGCTAAAACAACTGTAGAGGTTTATAGGAGCTTGATTTATCCTCTGTTGCCAAAGAAAAACTAAATTAATGAATCATGAGTCACAATTTTCCATCCTGAGCAAGATATATTAGTTGTGCCTTTTTACAAAGATCTGATAATTCTGTTATAATCTTTTTAAGGCCAAAAAGACCAAAATCTTAAGGCACAAACTCTGATGTGGCAGATCTTCATCAATAATCTGTTATTGATTCAGCCGGCAAGCTTGTTGTTGCTCGGCTTTACTTTTTCTTGTAGTCCTTATCTGGTTTAACTCTGTCTTGTCTTCAATGTAAAAGTAGAAATTTAATCTAAGTTTTATTAAATTTTATTTATATATAGCACCAAATCACAACAAAAATTGCCACAACACATACATTAGACGTCAGTATTACTAGATTTTCTTAATCTTGGCATTATGTGTATTTTCTTAATATATTGACCTGCCATGCTTTTATGTACTAAAAAGGAGCTAACTGACCTAATGATTCTTGTTTTGGTTAGGTAAATACTATATATCTGGACAAATAGCCACTCAAACGTAATATATTTTCTGCACAGTATAAAACATATGATTGAATGGACATCACGGTCATCATATGGCATAATAATCCTTTGGCTGTTATAAATCGCGCCCCCCAAAATGAACTCACTACCCCATGAAGACACACTTTACCTTCATAGCAACTCATCTAAAACACCGCGAGAACATCGTAAATAAAGCAGTGAAAAGGCAACCAAGCAAATAAAAAACACAGGGAGTTACTTAAGTGTGGCAGACGTGTCTTTGAGTTTCAGTTTCAAAACGTAACTTTGATTAATAATTGATTATACAAACCCATGCTACATGAAAGGCAGGAAGAGGTGCCATTCTTGTGAACGGCCAGCCAGTCAAACAGCACTTTGTTGTTTCAAATGCTCCCCTGCATATCGGTTCTATGGTCGGTCCTCTAACCAACCCGATGCTGTGCAACAAAGACAGCCTGACAAAGTGCCGCTGCTGCCCTGATGAAACCAGACATGCAGGGATATGAATGACTACATCTAAGGGGTAATTGCTGCTGAGCAGGAGCCTCCTACCTCGTTTCATTTAGTCTATTAGCAATTTATGGCCGGTCTCACTCAGCTCTACACAGGAGGGGTTTGATCTAAATTCTCATGAGCTTTTAGGTGAGGCTGGGACCCAGTAGAGAGCCTTAGGGGGAAGAAAAGGGTTTCACTTACCACTGTTTTAATTCTCTTTGGCTTATCATTAATTTGTTGTCACAGAAGAAAGGTGAGCATCACATAAATCTAATTAAAGTTAATGGGATTATGATGCCATTCTCTGAGTCTCTGAAGTACCATTTTCTACTTGTTTAGTCAACTAAAGGATTCATCTTCTTAGTTCTTTATCATGCTGTTCTCCCTCTGTCCTCGCCACACAATGAATGACAGGTTGAATGACATTATGTGTATATACGATGGGACTGGAAATTGACAATAGAGAAAAAAGTAGATGTAATGTTGATATAGGCAATAACAGCACAAAAGCATGAAGAGGTAAAATTGTGAACAGTGGAAGTATAACATAGCTGCTGAAGCAACACTCATATCAAGAAAAATAATTTAGCAGTCTGAGTGCTTTGGACATCGTAGTCATAGTTCTTCTTTGCCTGGTGGTGGAGTTCGTGGTAGGGGTTCAAGCCAAAAGCAAAGGTGTTGGTACTATCAGAGGCCCCGCTGGCTAATGCCTGATGTCAGCCCCCCGCTGACAAGGATGCAGATCTGGATGAACTGGGGTGGGGGTTCTGACTGGTCCAACAACAACAGACAAGCAGATTAGGAGACCTAACACTGTGTGATGGCATCATGCCGTTCTGGCCTGGTGGCCAGTGCACCCAGGCATTGTGTTCTTGTCTGTTGAGCCTCGTATATATTTTGGATTCAGCAGTGTTTGGAATTACACTAGAAGTCATTTGGGTTTAACAACAAAGTACAATAACAGTTTCCCCAGAATTTCACTTTTAACACTGATGGAGAGCTTATCCTTAGTGTGTTTAAAAAAACAAAATCTTTAAAACATATCTTTCATTTTTCATATAATTGTAGAAAAATCTGCATGGAAAACTTAATAGCATTACTCTTACTGAACTAGTTAAATTTCATTATCTAGATACAGATTCTTATCCCTGCTCTGCATGTGGGTTTGGTGTTTTGATAGAGCAAAGAGGATTTCTCTTACTGCTAAATTAGACATAATGACTTGTAATGAAGAAGCCATTTAACGTATATGATATGAGATTATTATTATACATTTATGCAAAAACATGAAGACAGTATGAAAAATAGCCTAAGCTATACAGTAGTCTCCATTCTTTCCACTACCCCCAACTGTGTCGGACCTTGTGGCTTCACTGAGTGGCAGGTCTGGTGTTTGCTGTGAAACTCTCTGTGGCACCTCCCTCCACAGGGGACTCTGAACTACCAGCTCACAGGAGTGACTCCCACTGGGACGGCCGAGGCCCTTTGCTTCCTCCCCTGGACGACCTCTGACACACCCAGTTTGTGCTTGGTGGCCTTGAAGAGGCAGTCGTGGGGATTTCTCCCCAGCCAAGCAGCAGGTTGTAATTGATGTGGCAGAGACGTCAGCACTAATCTTTTGCTCTCTGACGGCCTCTCTGTAAGCCCCTCATCCACTCAACTCTGAGACCTGCCACACCAACCTTGGCAAACTGCTACCTAGTCAATTAGATCTACCCTGTCTGCTCTCTGTTTTGTGTAAATATATCTCCAGTAGACACCCAACATGTTCAGTTATCTACTCCGGCACATTCAGGGTGATTTCTTAATGCCGCCGCATGTCACTATCACCAAATGGAAAGCTAGCCTGATATCTCTTCCTGCAGTGGGCTCACTGATTATATATGGAATAGGGGGACACTGTTGATTTTCATATTTGTATGGAAGGTTCATATCTCCCTCTACATACCTTGGGTCCCACAGTGCATATGGATATTCTAATCACACAGTTGTATATTCTGCAATACACCTGGGGATACCATTACTAATTTGTTTAAAGTAGTGTGAATACAGTGTAGTGCGAATCATATCTCAAGCAGTGCTCTGTTGTGTATCCACTCAACCCTCAACAATGTCAGTAACTTTGCTCAGAGGACAAAACATGTCATGGGAAGAGGTACTACTTGTGTTTGCCAGGGATGCACCAAAGACAACATAGTGGGGTTTCTTTAGTAGCGCCCGGAGAAATGGCTGAACTGATCTCACTGACTAGTTGCATTTTAAACATGCTACCTTTGTAAATGAACCACATATGGGCCAAGCATGTACACAACATGGCCTGTTTTGTAATTTCCAAGACAATACAATATTACTGAAACATTTTCAAATAAACACTTACCTGCTTTCTAGACTAAAAGGCAGAATGAGGAAATTCACTAACCTCATTCTGTCCAAATTTAACTAAATCTAGGCTGCTTATCAACATCTGATTTTAAATTAGGTGCAAAAGTTGCCATGCAACCAGTGGAGACTTTTGCTTCAGATAAAAATACAAATATATTGCTGTGATGTCAGGCTTCCAATTCCAAATTGGATATTGTTTTATGAGCTTCCTTCTATATGAAGTCCATCTAACTAACGATTATTAAAAAGAACAGTGAAACAAAATGGTATCTTTAGCGTTTGAGGTTTATAGAATTAGTGAGACTTACAAATCACCACTGTATCTATCCTCAGCAAACTGTATGTTTTAATTATTTTTAAAGTACAAAGACTGGTAAAATTATGTGAAAATAACATTTTCTTTACTTTGAAAACACAAATCTGAATCCACTCTGGATGAATATTAAAAGAGTTCATCTGTCCAGAAGAATCAACTTAATTTACAATATTACACTGATGTAGCTTACACAGTAGTGTGTTAGACAGTTTTGGTCAAAAGACCGATGGTGCCACAATCAGTCATCTGTCATCCATCTATCTGTCCACAATTCACATAAGTCACTACTTTTATTGGTCAGTTAAATTGATGTAAGTTGGTTATTCAACTTATACACAATGATCAGCTGATGGCTTTTCACCTAAATTGTACTTAAGGTCATATTTGTCATTCTCTTTGACTTTTATTCTCTTTAGTTTTTGCTATACAACCAACCAACAACAAGAAATCTTATATATTTTTTATGTACTTACACATTACAGTGACCTGGGAGTTGTGATTGATTGTGATGTGGATGAGCTACTCTGTCACTGAAATTATGGTCTTCCATTTATTTTGGAAAATTATTTTTGATTTTAAATTTTGAGCCTTACTGTGATTCCGACTATGTTTTGATACTACAGCAACAACACTTACTGAACGTATTAAAGTAAGTCTTATTTAGTGCCTCAATGCCACTTGCATCTAGATACAAAGATAATAGTCCAACCTTAATGCATTCATTATTTATATAATCACTATGACTAAATATTCCAGCATAAGAGTTGTGATTATTTTGCAAGAGGAAGGTCAAGTCAGTGAGGAAAAAGATGGAAAAGCAATAATTTGCTAAACGGGGGTTATGAGCAGGATGCATGTAAATGTATCAAAGAGGGGGCCCATAAAAAGCACACACAAGGTTAATCTGCTATGACTGTTGAAATTTCCATGATATGCCAGGTGAATAAAGAATTTTAATGGAATGTACCATGCTGTTTATTCAAACTCTTCCTCAGAATAGCAGCATGAATTGTAGAGCTTTTTGTACAAATGCATGAAAACAAGCACAATGTCAAGCTTTATTCTTGCAATAACATATCATGACATACAGACTATGTAGAATGAATATTGTAATTGGAAGAGTGTGAAGTCAGATATTATGAGGTTATAAGCAAAATATAATTTGGATGTAATTCAAAATTTGGAAGTTTTACAAACATAGCACGTTGAGTCAGCCATTTAAAAAAAATATCTTAAGACATTTCAAATCTTTGAGTGACAAGTGAGTTTTTCGGGGGAGTTTTTTTCACTATGAATTAAAATCAGCCACCTATACAGAGGTGAGATATTCATCACAGTCTCAGCCATGAGCAAACCCAATGGCAAACACTGACAACATCTCCCCATGGCCTCACTCATATTAGACAAGCTCCGTCAGTAAAGGAGTCTGCTTCATGTAAATCCTGTTGATTAAACTGAGTCATATAATGTGAAATGGTATTATGCATAAACACAGATATGAATGATAAATAGAGGATATGAATCTTTTTAGTCATAAAGGTGTCTGCAAGTTCAACCCATATGCACTCTCCCTACACATACTCACATCTCTTGTTTACTGTGTTTGTATTTTTTCTGCTGTAGGTTAAAAGCACCTATATCAAGAGTTTGGTGTAAATGAGGTCAGCAAAATGAATTTAAATAATTTCTCTCAGAGAAATTCTCTCTCTTTACTTCCATTCATGTTATTTACACACCTCAATTTAAAAGGAAAAAGGAAAAAAAAGATCCTTAGCTTTTTTGGACTTTAAAAGGTTCAGTCACATACAATGCCTTCAATATAGGTAATGGTTGTAATCACTGTGTTTTGCTCTGATTTGTTTGTTAAAGACATTTCTCAACAGTTCTTAATAACTTTAAAATCGGTTTATATGAGCTTCCAGCTGTGAGGAAACTCAAAGAGACTGACACTCGGTTACCTTGTCTCAGTCTAGTCACTGTCAGTAGTGTTTATCAAAATGTCCAAGTATAAGTCAGGACCATCATCAAATGACTGAAAATATAATAGGTGCAAAATGTCAGGGGAAATAGCTTGGTGTTACAGGATGCGATGCCATTTTCATAAATGTTTAATTGATTGTAATCCTTTGTTGAGGAGACATTTGCACAATGCATGGAGTTCACACAGAGCGGGATATAGAAATATTGAAGTACAATAATTACTTTGAACCATCTGTAGCCTAATTGTCAGAAAACATCTGATAATGGCCTTTTATTTAGCGTGATTATATACCATGCATTTAAAGAGGCAGGGAAAAATTAAAGGGGCTATTGGAAGTTGTAAATGACCAGAGTCAGCTACTGCATATGTAGTCATACTTTCTCAGATATGATTAAGTAGCTCAGAAAAAGCTTAAATTGTTAACTGCAGACTACCTGCCATGGCCCCCCGGATAGCCTGAATTGTTTTCATATGGCCATTCATTTGTGTACATGATTGAGTCATATGTCAGCAGTGAGCAGCTGTTTGAATTGTTACTGAGCTGTCAGGGCAGGGAAGGCTGTGAGATGTAGTGATGGCAGTCAGTCTCCTCCCCAGCCACTCATCCACCCGGCCACCTCCACACGGAGCCGCAAACCTCCTCGCAGTCAGGTTTTGGGGCAACCATCTTTGCTTGTTCTGCTCCGCTCACTACAGCCATGACAAGATTCACAATTCTCTCCCTTTATTTACACACCATTGCCCCAGCTCCACGTCACGTCAGAGCGGCACGGTCCTGCGGTCGCCGCTGACCCCAGGGTAGGGACTGTCTCCACTGATCCGAGCTTATCCTGCTGGGGGACCAGACCCCGGTCATGTAATACACAGTGTAACAGCAGCAGCATGTAAAGCCACCATACATATTTCCAGCAAGAAACTAAAAAATTGGGCATCTCAGGCTTTGTGATAATGCCATAAGGTGTGATTTTTGTTCTGTGCATCCATTAATGTATATTTTTTGTCTTATTCTTTAATACACTCCCATCGGGATCCTCAGTAGACAAACAGAGATTAAGGCCTTTATATAGGGATTGAATGTTGACTACTTTTGTCACAGCAGACAGTCACATAAGATGCTCTACCCACAAGCACAGATATTACCAAACCAAAAAGCTGCTGGAGGTGTCATGTAAATACCTAACCACAGTTAAAGTAATAGGCTATAAAGTGATCTTTAAGTGGAGTTTTAAGCACCCCCATAATGGCTTTGGCTGCCTTTTAGCAGACCATGTGACTCCCCCAGAGTAGTGATTATGAGTCACGGATGAAGAGGTCTTGTGTGTAGGTCAGCCTGTAAGCCTCACTTTCACCTGCCAATCTTTACTTTCCTTCGATACTCTAAGAGCCTTGTTCTTTATACTGTTAACTGTCTTACAGCAGGTGGTATCTGGTGAATTATGTCTACAAAACACCTTGACAAAATTTGGGTATAGCCTCATGGAATTCCTGCTGTGGAGAAAAGCCTCCAAAATTGAGAGACAGAAGGAAAAAAAATTAAACAGCCATCTCACATGGCATATTGTGGCATGGTGAGATGGGTGGGGGGTTGGAGGGGGGGGGTGCTGTATACTATGTATAATGTAGATGGTCTTAAAGATTTTCCAAAAATGCTTAGTTGAATAAAAATCCCTGCTGTATTCTGGTCTCTTTTTTTTTTTTTTTTCTTTTTCTTTTACTCTACTCAAGGACATTGATGCA
>VUQG01005389.1:15142-32406 GCA_015106755.1 Etia nguti | reverse complement strand
GTTTTTCTTGTTTTATTTTTTTTTTTTTTTTTTTTTTTTTTCTTTTTCTTTTACTCTACTCAAGGACATTGATGCATGCTGCTTTTTGAATTTTGTATTATGTTAGAGGTCGGCAGGGCTAGTTTCAGGAAGTTGTCTTAATTTCACAGGGTTAAGGAACAGCAGATTCACTGGGAATACAGATCACTTAGCACAGGCCTGCAACCGCCCTGAAGTTGGTCGGCTTTCTCCCCATTTGTTAACCACATCCGTGTGGCCGCTGAACCGTTGAGGCTGCCAAGGTGAACGTGCGGTCCCACAAGGAGGCCTTTCTGTCATAGATCAGTGAAACCGTGATTCAGCTTCATCTGTGTGTTTTTTAAGAGTTTGCTTGTGTCTGTTCTGTTCGTGTTTGAACCCGTTTATGAAGCATGTACCGTGGAAACGATTCTCCAGCCATGAGGTCTGTGAGTCTTCAAGACTCAAGATCAAACAAGAGACATCACTGAATCAAACCACTGTGTAAACACTGTAGAAAAAAAGAAGCTAGATTTGTATCTAGGAAATATAATGCAAATTGATATTTGCTCTGTTACAAAAGTAAGCGATTCTTAGTTTTTTCCCCCCAAAACTGCAGACTTCCAAAGCAAACAACCATTGTATAGATTGTACCAGAATCCACCCTTCATTTACACAAACTAAAAGGAATTGTACGTGTATCAATGATAATCCGATAATCACGCCGCTCCTAAGCTTTTAATTTGATTAAGTGTGTGAAAATTGAGGGCAGAGAGTCTCTTGGAGGATAACATCACAGACAGTGTCTCCTAATTGGTGCTGTAAATTTACATATGGATTCCTGTTTAATGTTTAACTAGTCTTTAATCCACCCAGCTCTGTGATGTCTGCACTCAGAAATATCCGCGTCTGTCAGATGATTTGTGATTATTCCAAATGCGCTCAGGCTGTTTTTGATGAAATGGGAACAATTACTGGCACTATAAAACAGAGAGATTTTGGAAGCGTTTTAGTCACGGTGAACCAGATATTCTCAATTTCCTTTTAGGGATTGAAAGAGACACTGATTTCAGCAGTAATCTAGACTGAACACAATTGTGATCTCTTTTATTGTCTTCTTACAGCACACAGGTCTTGCCTATTGAAATCGATTGTCATCTCCCAGGTGCTTTTCTGAAAAATGACAGGTTAAAGTGATCAGGTAACTCATTTAAAATTAAGTTAATTAAGATACTGCACATCTTCTCTTGATCGGAAAGGCCATAGATCATTGGCAATAGTGCTACAATATTTATTGGAAAACAAGCTGGCAATGCATGGTTCATTTTACAGACTTTCTGAGAGCTTACACATCAGTCAATCAATAGTTTTGGATTAAGTGTTACTGGTGAGTTATATGAGGTAATATAGCAGAGAGAGATTTTTCATTATGTTGTCTATAAAGTTTCCTCTTTCCCTTTTCTTTTTTATTTCTTCTAATCCTCAACTCCCTCATTGTTTGTTTTTCCAAAGCCTTATTTTCTTTCCATTTTTAATAAGCTGAACCAAACCATTTTCACTTTTTACAGGCGGTTTCACTCTTTCAGCTCTGAATAAATGGTGACTTTATTTCCATGAAATTTTCAAATGACATAGATTTTACTTTTGCATAAAAGCATGAAAAATGCGCCTAATATTGGCTGCATTCATCTGCTAAGTGGACATTTGCATGGGTGCGAAGGGGAGGGGGAGAGGGAGAGAACCACTAGCCTCCTGGGGTGACAGCAGTGCAGGGGGATGACATGTGACAGCTGTGACAGTACTGAAGGGGGGTGGGCAGGCGACTTGCTGCGCCCCCTGATCCAATTACGCCACACGGCCCCCTGTCAGACCCAGCAGCTTGACTCCAACCACTCGGAGGACAGTATTGATCTCTTGTCAGGAGGACCAGTTGCCCTCTTTCACAATCCAGCACCACTGAACTTTCCAACCACCCTGCCATCGCACCCCCACTTACACCCACCATCCAGCCTGCTATCCTTTCTCCTGCCAACCACCCTCGTAAATGACTGGTAAAAATCAGGTTATGGGATTCAGGTAAGGAGAGAGAGAGGAGGTCAGTGGGGCTGTGTGCTAAATACCCACAGCTACTCAGGGAGAGTGCATAACATCCTGAGAGTGGTGGTGGTGGTGGTGGTAATGTGCCTGTCCAGCTCTGAGCTCAGTGCTACACTTACAGTACTTCACTAAAGGTCTGAGAGGATGCTGCCTCTCCTGGCTTGTGTGAAAGTGCTTGATTTGAGATGATGAAAAGGCCATTGCAATTAGCAAGCTCTGGTTCGTTTTGCCATATCTAGAATGGAGTGGTGGAGACAGTGGCAGCTGCCAATAACTTCAGCTTACAAAGAACAGACAATTAGGCCGGGGCCTGTTACCACTGCTAGTCCCACACCTCCAGACCTTTGCACTGGCCCTAGCCCTGAGCACCTGCAGGTCAATAGGTAATGATACTGTGTGGAGCAACAGCTTGGAACAGAGGTTAATCAAACCACAACCACACACATGAGTTGCATCCAGCTTATTATTCTCACCACAAAGGCCAAGAGGATGAGAGGAAGAAAGAGAGGAAATATGGCATCAGTGAGGGAAATGATCTCACTTACACGGTTCTCAGGTTTACACTGGCATCCCAGGATTGCTTTAAAACACAGACTTTTTAAAAAACTTTTAATCTTTACCTATTTAACTCTACAGTTGGTGCATTTGACCCATTTTCTGTACAATTTATGTACTGTTGTCTCCTTTCTTTTTTTTATGGTTTTCCCTTTTCCTATGTTTCCTTTACATCCCTGTCTGTCACTCTCTGCTAGGCTATGGCCCAAATCCAAACCTGACCCTACACAACAGTGGTTGTCAACAGTTTCTTATTTGAAGGATACAGAAGGAATTTTTGGAAGCCCTTTCTCTGACAGAGCTTGAAGCTTTCAATCAGCATCTGTGGTGATTTATACTTCTGTCAGATTGATGTGTCTGTCCATCACTTGCTAAAAATGTGTCTATTCCATTTCAGTTGCATTTATGTGTTTACATAGATGAGGAAAAAGATTACAAAACTCTACACAAACTACAAAAGTACTTTAAATTACAATTTAGATAAATAAGACTATATAAAAATAGATTAACTCTTATAGAACACTCAGAATTTCAAACCTAGAGTGCTTTTTGAGGATATTACAGGTCATTTATAATTTCATTTAATTTAATTTCTTTCAAGGTTTTCATTGTAATGATGCAAGTCATGTTATCATGTATGATCCCTCATCCATTAAAGGACTAGTTGTTTGAAAACAAATGATTTTCCTTTTTCTGTCTGCCTCTTTTAAGCCATGTCAATATGACAGTATTTTCTTTTGTTTTACATTTTGACATTAGCAATTTTATTTTATTCTTCTCTGAAGCAATCCTTTATCTTGGGCTCCACTCTGGTACGCACTGCACCTTCAAAGAGCAGCATTTATAAGCTGGCAGAAAATGCAGACACACTGTTGAGGGCTTTATAACCCACTCCCACTTAAGTGTAGTGGGTTTGAAACAGTATGGTCGACCTTCCACATGAACTTGCAGATAGAGTAAGAGTGTGTAAGGGCGGATGAACACTTGGTTGTAGAGTGGAGGTTGTGTCTCTGTTTTAGTAACTTCCTGTTTTATTCTGATAATCACCTGAAATCGTATCTCTGTTGGTTTTGCTTCCTCTATGCTTTTTGTACTCACCGTTTCTGATTGTCTGTGTTGCCTCTTTCTTTCTTTTCCAGTGTCATCCGTTTGTGTTGGTCCTTTGTCTATTGTGCTTCCCTCCTTTTCTTCCTGCTGCTTGTTCTTATTTTTTGGTTTTTCTCTGTGGATGTTTTTGGTAGTTTTATCTGTTCTTTCCTGGATCTCTTGCTGCCTTTTCATTTGATTGTTTATTTCACCTGACAGTTATTCATTTCTTTTTCATTTTCATTTCCACTTTATTTATCAGGGACCATGTACAAACAAACAAGGAAAAAAAAAAACAGTACTTTCCTAAGAGAAAAGATGCATTGTACCAGATTTAGCTGCTGGCTAATTTCCATCTGCTGTCATGCATGTCAAATAACAAATAGAAATATATAAAAACACATCATCAGTAAGCATATTATACTCCCAAATACACAGTCTTTCTATGTGTATTTGTGGAATGGAAAAAAAAAAAAACAACTCATTAATAGCCACAAAACACTGTAATCAAAAGTCAACTTAATAATGCCCAACTGCTCTGAACATTAAAACCTAACATCAAAACTTTTTGTTTTGCACTGAGGAAGTCATAGAAGTTGTAAAATAAGTCATTCTTATAGGACTTCATGTATAAGTTAAGCTGCAAAATGTTTAATTTTATTTCTGGCGTGCTGTAGACGTACAGGAAAACAGTAGATATATGGCAAATCAGTGTGATGAACTGATGCTGTGAGTGTATAGCACCATGAAATTGGGCACAATCTGGAAAGAAGCTCATAGTCACTTTCATGGTACATGCAATGTGTATCCAATGCAGAGTGTGAACAATACCCTGGCCACTCGTGCAGTCAGTTGTGACACCAAAGACACTTGGTCAGGGGTTAGACAGAGGTAGACTGTTCATGTTTGTTATTGGTTAAAAATTTAAATGGAAAAAATATATTCAGAGTAGTAGTATAGTGGAGTAGTGGTTCCTGTATGTACAGGATCTGCCATCTTTTTCTGCAGAATCTGTTTATGTTATCACAATATATGTTAAATTGCAACCTACAATTGTTGAAATGAAATAGTGTGAAGTGGAATACACGTTATTTTCTTCTGTTTAATCAAACGAACCACTCCATTAAATAACTGATGCATTAGTTTTTATTTTTGGGCTGTTGAAAGAGAACAAGAGAAATGACTCAGTCTTCTGTAGAGCCAGCTCCTCAAAGAAGACTTTTCAATTTCAGCCTCCAATTTCCATGTTTCCCTCGAATGAAATACTTGTATAGTGGATAAAATAGGCCGTGTCTGCACCAGTGAGCTTAGATGGGCTGTTGTGTTACTGCCAGACTTATGTTCAGTAAGAGTGTTGCTTTTTTGAGCAAAGTAATCACTCATGTAATTAATCTAGAGAAAATGTGAGGAAAATAACCCAGATCTGTCGTGGAAACACCAAGTCACTCCTTGGGATGTTTGATTTAATTCATTCTGCAGAGAAATGGATATGGTGCACTGCTGCTTTATACTTGAAACATAAATCAAACTGGTGCATCTGGGAAACAGTTACGAGAAAAAGTTTTTAAACTCACAGGATTTCTGTGTTGATTACTGAGAAAATGTGCTGAGATTTTTATCTTGGTCACAAATTTTAATACGTTCTTATCTCATAATAACAGACAAATGTTGCTGTTGGGTTTTCCTGTTTTTCAACCGTTGTGTTGATGTGTGTGTATGGTTTCAGGCATTTTTATGTTGCATGAATCAATCCCTACTAAGCAAGTCCTGACTTTGTCCTAATGTTTTTCAGTAAAATGTGTTACAATTTTGATTTACTTCACTTCGTCAATGACTAGGACAGATCCAGGCTGTTGCATAACATATCATTAAACCTATTTTGTACTTTGTGATTGGGAAAAGGCTTTGGTGCTACATTAGATTTATATACACAGTTAGATCCATATATATTTGGACACTGACATAAGTTTTGTTTTTTACCTGTTTACTGAAACATATTGCACTTATAGTTGTAAATGGACATAGACATAATGTGTAGACTCTCAGCTTTCATTTGAGGGTTTCCGCATTCAAATTGGATGAAGGGTTTAGGAGTTTCAGCTCTTTAACATGTGCTACTCTCTTTTTAAAGGGACCAAAAGTAATTGGAAAATTGACTCAGAAGCTATTTTTAGCTGTGAACAGACAACATGCAGTCAAAGAAGCTCTCCATGCAGGTAAAACAAGTCATCCTTAAGCTGCAAAAACAGAAAAAATCCATCTGTGAAATTGCTACAATATTATGAGTGATAAAATCTACAGTTTGGTACATACTGAGAAAGAAAGAAAGCACTGTTGAACTCAGCAATTCAAAAAGACCTGGACGTCCATGGAAGACAACTGTGGTGGATGATCCCAGAATCATTTCCATGGTGAAGAGAAACCCCTTCCTAACAACCAACCAAGTGAACAACACTTTTCCAGGAGGTAGATGTATCGATATCCAAGTCTTCCATAAAGAGAAGACTGCATGAAAGTAAATACAGAGGGTTCACTGCAGGGTAAAAGAGCCTAAAGAATAGAAAAGCTAGATTGAACTTTGCTTAAAAAAAAAAAAAATCTAAAAAAGCCAGCACAGTTCTGGGAAAACGTTTTTTGGACAGATGAGACCAAGATCAACCTCTACCAGAATGATGGTAAGAAAAAAGTACGGAGAAGGCGTGCTCATGATCCAAAGCATACCATGTTATCTGTAAAACAAGGCGGAGGCAGTGTGATGGTTTGGGTGTGCATGGCTGACAGTGGCACTGGGACACTAGTGTTTATTGATGATGTGACACAGGACAGAAGCAGTCGAATGAATTCTGAGGTGTTCAGAGACATACTTTCTGTTCAAATCCAGCTAAATGCAGTCAAATTGATTGGGCGCCGTTTCATAATACAGATGGACAATGACCTAAAATATACAGCCAAAGCAACCCATGAGTTTATTAAACTTCTTGAATGGCCAAGTCAGTCACCTGATCTTAACCCAACTGAGCATGCATTTCACTTGTTGAAGACTAAACTTTGGACAGGATGGCCCACAAATGAACAGCAACTGAAAGCCGCTGCAGGAAAGGCCTGGCAGTGCATTAAAAAGGAGGAAACCCAGAAATTAACTTTTTATTTTCAGTTATGTGATCTGCCCAATTACTTTTGAGCCCTATACCAAGCCCTTAGGACCTTAGGACCAGGTAGCGTTTGAGGACTATCTCATTTTGTATTGTGTCAATATGTTTCTTTTCAGAATCCAATGCCCATATGTGGATTTCTTTTAATAACTGTGATATACAAGTGACAATGTTACAATGTCTGGACAGCTGTGGCTCTGGAGATAAATTGTCCACCGATCTGAAAGTGTCTCCTAGAGCTTACATGTACAAGTGACTTTGAACAAGACACTAAAACTCAAAATGTCTCGGTGTCTGTCATGTTTGAGTGTGTGTAATAAATAAATTGTTGTTTCTGTAGAACAATATGCTATAAGGATGCGTGGGTGAATGTTGCTTGTATTGTAAAGTGCTTCTACGGGTCAAGGAGACTAGCAAAGTATTACATAAATGCCAATTCACTGCTGCAGCATAAGAATAAATAGCCTAATTCTAAAATGTCTTCTATTTGTTAAATCATTTGGATAAATAAGTGCACAAGCTAGAGGAAACACAAAGGATATATGTATTCTTTTGCAGGGAAAAAAAAGAAATATAGTCAAGTGTTTAGATTTCAGTGTAAATGCTGATATACCGACAATGAAGCCAGCAATTCTCAGGGGGTCTTTATGTCACTATATAGTTGCTATTTCGAGGCAACACTCCATATAAATTTCTTCAACAAAAGTGAAATTTGCTCTTCTGATATGATGCCTCACATAAAACAAATATAACACTATCAGACACAGAGAAGTTTCCTGTCAGGGACACATCGGCATGGCCCAAATTGGGACACTGCTTCCATTTGGAAAGTGCAATTATGAGTGTTTTTAGACATCCCACTTACATGTCATCTGTAAACCAACGCAAAGCCAGCACTTCCAGACCACAGATATTTGTCACACCTACTGTAATGCACCATCGAGCTGGTGAGGCAGAGGGGCCCAGGAGGGGAATCAAGGAATCTGTCGAATTAATACATGCAGTGAAGATTCCTCCTGTCATCTCAGCTCTCTTTTACCACTGGCTTTTAAAAGCCATTTAGAGGCAGCAACTGAACAGGACAGACAAGCTTGACAGCGACTCCTTAAAGAGCATCTGTCTCCTTTAACACTTAAATAAACTATGATACTGTCTTTTACACATGAGCTTAATTTTAATTAATGAATTGATTTGACTTGTCAGTAAATAAAGCCAAATTGCCTAAAATATGCCAGAAGCAATATATATATATAAATATATATATCCTCCTATAAGGCATATTGCAGGCTTTACATCACTCTGGATAAAACACCCCTCTCTCAATTAGACATGTGCTCAACATTATAAACCATTATAGCTTTTGATGCAGAGAGCAGTCAGAATTATTTTTCAAGCTGCTAGGATCAGGTTGACAAACTGGAAATCTGGACTCACTTTGTTCACTCATGGGAACTTTAAAAGAAGTTTAATACATGGCGCACATTGCAAAAGGACAAAAGTTTCATGTTTCTGAGTGCCATTGCAGAACAGAAACTGTGATGTTCTATCACAGCAGGGTTTATCCAGATAACAAGCGGATGACTGCTTTTCTTTAGCTCCTTTAAACTTTTTTTGCCTCCTCCTAACAAACAACAATTTAAATGAGCTATTTCCCGTACTAAATATATCTGCCGTTAAATTACAACTCCTTGCTGCATTTCATATAGCAATACATGCTGGAAAAGACGTGCTTAAAAATAATGCAATAATTTATATCTTAGATAAGGAAAGAGATCTACATTTATTCCGTCCACCGTGCTGCTGTAAACTACCTGACAATTGTTCATTAATGATTCCCAGTAAATTCCTTAAAATGGTAATTTGTCATCCTGTCACTTCATTTGTGACCTAAAATTCCTCACTAGAGGCATCATCAAATAAATTAATCACTACCCAGGATCCATTTCTCCCCTGTGCGTGCTATTATACTCGGCTCTCTTGTGTTTCTCTTCATTTACATATATTTAATGGCCCAGTTGTGGTTGGTTGTGCCATGCGACTTGCACAGCTCATGTCAGGTGAAATATTCCGACTGCCACAGTCTTTAACAGTGCGAACCATGTCTTGTTCATTTTCCTTGAATACCTGAAACACAGGAGAATAAAGAGAATTAAAGACATTTTATGGAACAGTAAAATCAAAAGTGCACATTTTGCAGGTTTCTGGTTGGGGAATTGCACTAATAAGATGACACACTTTTCAGAAACGCGTTATAACAGATGCATTCTTTTTTCTAAAACACACACACAGCAGATCTTTAGAACGTTTACACAGCTGCTTATAGCAAAAAGAAGCTCGGAAAATTAAATACATACGTTATCTACACAATTTAGTTTTATTTAATTGCATCTCATTACAGCACATGTGTACAGTACATTACCCACCAGACAGATTGCTTTGTTGTGCACCTTGGCAAAATTATGAGGTTCAGTGTGAAGCTATGATCACAGACAGGACTGAAATACAAAAAATGCTAATTTCAGCTCTAAAATGCCCAAAGAAAGATCACAGTGAGATTCAATCTATCATTGTTCCAAATTTTATTAAGCTGTGCAGAAAGAGAAAATTTAGCTACTCTTTGTTTAACATGAAATCATAGCCTCTGGATTTGTTGTCGAATTTTTAAAGTCACAGCATCTTGAGAACGTCATCTGCTCAGTTAATTACCTTTTTTTTTTAAAGGATATTCTATCAGCCAACCAAAATAACAGTTTATGTGACAAATTTCATCACATTTCCAAAATGGAGGCAACTTGTAGTTTTTCATACATCATGCACGAAGCTGTTTGTTTTTAATCCTTTCAAAAAAGTGTTTTGAAAGCTTCAGAATTTCCTGCTGAACAACTGTTTAAAAGTGTTATTGTTGGGTTGGGGTTTTTTTTCACATTCTCTTAGGGGTATATGCAAATATATTCAATTGTTTTCTGATTTTTTTTGACAGATAAAAAACAGCCCAATTATTTTTATGAGCTGAGAGCTTGTCATGTTTTGAACTTCCATCCTCATTAAGGGTCCCTAACACCAGAGGACATGTGAATGTGCTAGGAGCACTACCAGAGAAAACAACAACCCCATGTTGCCAAAAGGATCCTCTCTCGCCCAGCCACCCTGTTAGAACCTCACAGCCCGTTTCAAATGAAATTAGCATAATTAAGAATTAACATGCATTAATTGTGATGCTTAATGCAAACTGAAGCTAAATTTGTCACTTACTGTAGATAAGCTGCTAAATGCTTTGTCACCTCCTCAGTAGTGCTTTGGGTGGCAGAAAATGTTTGGGCGACAACGACTGTAGGCAGATGCAAGACCAGAATATTGCACATTGTATGCTCTCTATTACAAAATACAGTTTACTTTTTTCACTTTTTCTCCTCTGCTTGCTATGATGCCCCTGTTAGCATGCTTTTTGGGGTTCCTGTGCCAAGCCAAGTTCTGTAAAGGCTTCTGCTACTTTTATGTCTAAATAATCCTGCTCAGACTGCTCTTGACCAGGCCCCCCTTCTCTCCATATAAGGCACACTGGATTGGGGAAAAAAGGAGACTTTTAACCAGCTAGCAGTCAGCCACTTTTAACTGAAAGAACATTAAATTACATTTGGGATTTATTATTAGGCACACATCATTTTATGTCATGAAGTGATCCAAAAATATGTTAGTTTCCAAGTCTTTTTTTCTTCTTCCAACAGATGGCGCTGTGTTACATTTGCCCTAATGACCCTTCACCTCCCCGCCTAGTGTACTGTGAACATGAATCACAGTTTTTGACAGGTAAATAAACAAAGATCTATTCGGTTGTAAAGACTGGCTGGCGTGCTTGTATTTTAAAAGAAAAAAAAAATCAAGCGGCGTATTGATCAAGAACGTTTGTGATGTTGCAGAGATGGATTTATGACAAAGGAAGAAGAGACTTATGAAGTGCTGATTGGTGTAACCAGGACTCAACCTGGCAATAAAGTCTGGCATTTGGAGAGTACAGAGTGTGTGGAGGGTCATGCTGTACTGTGCCACTTTGAGTGGTTGTGGAGCTGTCCTTTTGGCTCTTGCTCTATGGTCTGTCAGATGAAAGACTGATGAAAGAATGATCAAGGGAGATCAAACAGATTTTTCCTGAAACCTCAAAAATGGCTGATGTACCAAACCTGTAACGCTGCAGGACATTTTTCTGCAGGAGTTTAGTGTAGAAGTGCTCTGTGGACATTTCTGTTTTTAGATTGCTTTCATTTAAAACATGATATAGGGGACAAATATGGAGATACTGTTGGAGTCAACCTTTATTTGTGTTTAGCTGGTTGTAAATCCTTGTATATTTTTATTCAGTTTGCAATGAGTTGACCCAACAGTCTCAATAGCTGTTGGATAGATTGCTCTGAATTTTTTTAAAGACATGCATGGTACCAGGAGGATGAAGTGGTATCCAGACTATTTAGATCCAGGTTCACATTTGGAGTTTTACACATTTCTGTTGTCTCAACAGTCATGAAATGCCATAACATGCTGACATATGAAACTATTAAGATTTTGAACACTGTAATCATTAACAAATACCATTTAACATATTAGCCTAGAGACTCTGAGGAGAAGTTTACCTTGTAAGTAGTTTTTTTTATGTTAAATAACTTCCATTATCCAAACTGCTGACAATATCACTATTTCAGTTATTTAATCTGTGAATTTTTTCAGGAGCAATGTAGCCAGTGTATAAAACTTCATAGTCAGTTTGCACAATTTTTGAATTCCTGCATGACTTTTCTTTGCAAAATAACCATTCTATACCTTTATTTTGCAAAAAAATTAATTACTTACATCTTTCTCATCCACTGGACTACTGAATGTTTTCTCTTTTCGTACAAAGGAGAGGAGCTGTACGTTTACAAAGAGCTGGGTGGTGTTTTTTAACATTAATCTAGATTTAATATACATTCCAAAATGCATTTTCCCTATTAATTAAAAGTAAACCATGTATTGTATGGTACATTATCCCTCTAACGGCCCCATGTGGAGATTATGAAGTGGAAAACTAATGGTGCAGACTTTAGCATTTGGGTTTTGTCATTTACATATCTGTAAGGGGATGTCGATGTATGTGCAAATAAGCAGAACTTTATGTGTCCCGTGCTTTCTCTACCGCCACCTTTGTCCTCCCCTTCCCCTCCCCAGTTTACAGAGGAAGTCAAAGAAGAAGTGTTGCCTCTCTCCCCTCAGCTAGAGAAGGTAATGAGATTCTGTGCACCCTCTATTACGAGGAGGATGAGAAATCTGATTATTAAGGAGAGGCATGTGGCAGTAAGAAAAATCTGTTTGTTTTTTTCTTATTGTATCACCCCAAGAAACAAAGGTGACCCCCATGTTCCATTCATTAAATCTTGCCTCCTCTAATTTATCAAGGTAAACTATCACAGTTTCTGCTGAGCTAATCAGAAATGGAGAAACTTGTTAGGTCTGCCTCAAAAGGACACATCACAGGATTTGGATATCACTTCACATACTGAGTAGGGCCTAATTCATGCTTCCTATTGCACAATATATGTTTTATGGACATTAGCATGAGCGCACTGTGCATTTTTTTTTCCACACAGGATACCTTAGGACAATGAGAATGAATTATGACCTCCATAACAGAACAAGTGTAATTATTTCAAGGACACAGAGTTGCTGCAGGTGTGTCTTCTGATGCAAATATCACAGAAAATATAATTTTTTTGTGGTATATTGTGAGCCCACACTTATTGTTATTTATGGTAAAATTTCAATAACCAGGGTCTGCAAAATTGAATTTAGCCACGAGAGAGGGAGAGAGAGGGATTAACAACAGAATCGTTATTACTGCTAGTGTTAATATTCGTCAAAAATGTCATTCTCGTACGCTTAAAGAATAATTGTGTTAACGTGCTACAAATACTGTGAACTATGTTTGTAGATTAAAAAAATGTGTCTGTAGTCCCTGCATCAGACACGCATGTATCAAAACAGTGTGCAAAGCATAGGGTTCTGCTTTAAAAAAGCATGCCCCTTGAAGTAAAAAGGAGGAGAATCTCATTTTTTATGGTCTGAGAGTTGTTAAGAGCTATTTAGAGGTCTTTGGTGTGAGGGGGTTTTACCTTTGAGAGATGTGAGAAATGTCCCACACATCACATAAGCTGAATCATTGCTGTGTGCCTAACCAGCAACAACTCCTGCACATCCCTCCTCGCAAATGTCACATGAGCTTATGTCAGGCAGCACTTGTGGCAAAGGCACTATACAGGAAAAAAATTAAACTGATTAGTTTACAGGAGAAAGTGATCTATTTGTTAAGGAAGAGGGTACGGGTACAGGTGTAAAACCAAACCTATGGTGCAGGTTTTCTAAACTGTGTTTTCACTGACTCTTGTTCCCTTGCTGGTATGAAATTACTTTGTGTTTAATTTATTTCAGAAAATGTAAAAATGATAGGTTTGTAAGTGGTCAGAATAATTGGCTTCTCTAACTTTCTAATCTGTAATAAACACAGTCTAATAGGCATATTTTAATCCTATTGTGTGCCGATTAGACGCGTGAATTCTGCAGGAGCCAGTGAGAAATTGGTATTTATTACTGAACTCGTAATCACACCAGCAACCTGTCTCTGCAGCCCCTTGCCTTCTGACTAAGGCCGTGATGTGCACAGCAGGCTCACAAAGCTGCAGCCCCAGTTCAAATGACCCAGCTTAGCAAGCATGGCTGCTGTGACCCTCACATGACAAAGCCCCTGTGTAATTAATATGCACAGTGAAATGCTCCCTGCACAGCCACTAAAACGATTGGAATCGTGCACAGGAAACATGTAATGGTGGATTCTGCATGGTGCATGGTTTAGTCAAGTGGCATCTGATTGCGAGCAAGTTCTTTTTTCTTTCTCGTTTTTTTTTTTTTCCTTTTAACGTGCTTTAAGATTGAGATTAAGACTTTCTCCTCAAAGATGCAAATTAATCTTTAAAACTGGACATTTCCCAACATGGGGAGCTCAGTGGGGTGACACTCCAGCCCACCGAGTTCATTTTAATCCCTATGGGCAATTATACTTTCAAATGATATCCCGAAGTTAAATCATGTTCACACTTAATTAATTTAAACACTGCATTTTAGGCATGAAAGTCTCCTTGTCCTCCTCAAGACAAAACTGTTGTTTAATAGGATACAGTAGCCTCAGTGATAAGGATGGTTGTGCTTTGTGCTGTTTATTAATTATGTGTTCTTTTTATTTTGTTGTTTATGTTCGTGTATGTGTGTGGGAGGCTAGATAAGGCAGATGATCAGACAGTACAGCACTCGGATGACATTTCTTTGTCTTTTCATATTTGGCTGATGGGATCGCATGTGTGAGCGCTGGCTTTATAGGCTTATTGTAAAAATAGCCAAATCAAAGATGGGCAGGGTCAGCAAACAGAGTTAGCCTTAATGCGGCTGCAACTCTTCCCTCAAATCCAGATGTGCGATTTTGATTAAGGATGTCATTCCCGTCATGAGAAAGGGAAAACAAATTGATTCTGGATGCTGCTTAAATGTTTATTGGCGTGGTCACTACGGTATCTGCAGAAGTACCATGGCTGTGTTTTTTTTTCCTAATTCAGAGTTAATTAATGATATGTGTGGACTATTGTTCCTCATTTTATAATGAATACATTACTGTACTGTCACTGACTCCATTGTGACAAATAGGTGGGTGGATGAATATAAAAAACATACATTGGTGGCTGCCAAGGGGTTAGATTTTGAATTAATTGAGGGAAATGAATTCAGCAGTAATAGGCCCTGACAGCAGACTGTGGCAGTTGTGATGGCTATGATTGATTGTTGATGCACACGCAGGCTTATGACAAACAATGCTTGTTTTGCACCTGATGTATTTTAAACCCTACTTGTGTGTTCATTAAAAATAAATACATAAAGTGAGAAATAAATATACAGATACATATTTAAGCATATATTTAATTAATGATAATATGAAAATGTGTTCTTTCCTAGATTTGGAGTCTTTTTTTAAGGCATCCTTTGCTGTTGTTGCTGTGAAGATAGTGTATAGTACTAAGCTGAGTGCTTTCAGGGAGGTGGACTGGCCACTTCTATCTCTGACCCATTTGAGAGAGGGAGCCCTATCACAGCTCTCATCACGCTCTTGTAGTCAGAGCCTTCTGACAGCCGCGTAATGCTGATCAGATAGCTGTGTGGAGTCATTGCTTACATGTGTCACAACCACAGTCCATGATCATGTCAGAGTCATGCTGGGCGCCAGAGCCAGGCTCAGGGCTCAGTGGACCTGGCTGGTTTTGCAGCTGACATTTCCCCAGCATGACCAAGCTAGTCGAGCTCCAGTCACAGCCCCAGATAATGTGCCTTTCATGGGCCCCGCAGCTCAGCGCTGGCAGCTGGAACGTAGGGGCACAGGTGCTGCCAGTCCCTGTTAGCTTTACAGTACCTCCCGGTGAGTCATAAACAATCCCAGCACGTGTCGACTCTGATACCTCTGCTTATTAGAAGTGTAATGAATACAGCGCAAGTCTTTTGTGTGCGCAACTGTGATGGTGTTAGTCGAAGTAAAGTCCTGCCTTCTCTGCCTTTGATCATTTTTAACCAGCAGCAACAACAGTTCTGTGGAAACACAATAAATTTGACATTGTCAGTCAAATTTTTAAGAAGTAGTTAGATTAGATGGCGCTCCTGCTCCTTGAATTAATGTGAATTGCTACTTTTGGATGTCACATGATGAAAAATAGCATGCCCGTTTCTTTAAAAGGCACATACTGATGGTTGTTGTTAATACAGCTAAACAGAGGCCTGTGAAACATTCTTGTGAAACCAGATTGATTTATTGGTTCTTTGTGCTGGACACGATTATCTTCTTACTCTGGGGATCAGCCAGCTTCCCAAACAGATCTGGGTCCTGCCATGCAGTCATGACAGCTAAATTGCTTCACTCAAGAGGTTGTCCCCTTGTCCCTTTTACCATAGCCACTTGCAACTAGAGAGATATGTTATAATTGTGCCCAGAGGAACTTGTAAGCCTATATTGTGAATCTGTTTCTCTTCCAGAGCACAGTCCTTTGTGGCATCTAAAACTGGGAGGAGGAGGAGGGCAGGAGATGTATTCCCTCTTTGTACGAAGCAATATTGGATCACAGTTTCATAAAGTAGAACACCGTTTAGAATCACTTATTTTCTCTAGAGCTTTGTTTTTCCTCTCATGGCAAATCTACTGTACTTGCTCGGTGGATTGTATTAGCGCTAACAGTCGACACAGTTCGTGAACATGATAAAAAGCCCAGATCTTGTTTAATTATTCATAAAAACATGTTGCAATTTAAATCTGTATTCAGGGTTTTACCTCCTTTTCTGTGAGAAACTACCAGCTTTTGAAGTGATGTCTTTTGCACATCCCTGAGCATTTTTAAGTGCAGGTGAACACGTTGCTAGGAAGACAGAAGTAAGAAGGATCTATAAATGGCTTCTACTCCTTTGGTGTCTGCAGTGGAGGTGGTGCTAGGGAGGGAAGAGAGGGAAGGGGTTACTCACTGACCATTAGTGTGCTCAAGTGCAGTACATTCTATGGCCTGTCAACTCCTCGACTAATGTGTGAGGAAATATCTCTATTTTCTCCCTCAGTGAAAATTACCTGGTCTGACATGACTAAGAGTACGCAATGTTTAGACATTTTCTTTCTTTTTTTTGTGGTCATTTTTTTTTTTTTGAAAGGTATTTTTTAGGAAAGGAAATGGTGACATTTTAAAAAATAAATAAATAGCAATTAATATCCATAAGAAAGGAGAATTAAATGCAAAATTAGTAGAAATATTGAAGTTTTTTCAAAGATTTTTCCTTTCCTTTCCTTTCAATGCTGCAGTTGCTGTTGCTGTATACTGTAGTAATCAGAGCAACCAATAAAAACATAAATACAAGCTATGACATAGTAAAGACACGCTAGATTTAAAAGAGCTGTTTAGTTCTCTCTAACAAACTCCTGCCATAGGTAAAGCCGCTTTATTTGACTGTTTATAGGTTAACAAGTTGGAAAAACAACCACTTATCCTCTTCTTTATGATGGTACTTTCTTACTGCTGTGTTTGTCTCCCAGTTAGATTAAAGAACAGGGAGGTTGTTGGAAAAAAACATTCTGCATCATCATCACGTAATCGTCGTGAACAACAGTTTTCTCTAAGTAATGCTGAGTGGTACGTAACTAACAAATGAGCCTCTCCATGCTTGTATGTTGAGTTAAGAGGTGCCGAGTGGTGAACAGAGTTACGCGTTGAGGGGTTTTAACCCCTGCTGTTCCTGTCTGTCCAACATCCCCACCGCCACCTACCTCACCCTCTCACCCCCGCC